>JAVSBV010000017.1:1028002-1041114 GCA_033117975.1 Parotocinclus spilosoma | reverse complement strand
ATAGACTGAATTCATTCAAGCCCTACGATGCCACCCAAACGTTCTGCAAGTTCTATGGCTAAAATAGTGCATAAATATTTAAATAAATATAGCGTTTAAAAAAAAACTTTACAGATTTTCATTTATCGTGGGTGGTCCTGGAACGTCATATAACGAGGATAAACGAGGGAACACTGTACTTGGAACAAATTAGATGATAAATGAGTCATTGGTTTTAGTAGTCAGCATTTTGGATCTGGCATGAATGTGGCAGGAGTAAAGACCTGAGATACTTTAACAAAGAACAAATCATTATGGTCAGACAACTGGGTTGAGGCGTCTCCTGTACGACAAGGCTTGTGGGTGCTCCTGGTCAGTGGTGACTACATACTGACAGTGTTTCAAACTAGGACTTATTTGTTTATTTGGTTTGTTGTAAAATTTCTATCAGCATCAATGGGCATTTCAGCAATGCACAAAAGTTTATATCCATACACAAAGTTATGTCAAGAATAGTCACAAATATACACAATAAAGTCAATGGCAGTTCAGAGTAATCAAGTCACCTAATACAAATGTCTTTGGAGTGTGGCAGAAACCAGAGTACCCAGAGTAAACCCACACAGCCACAGGGAGGACATGCGGACTCCACAAAGAAAGAGTCCAGGCAGCCCTATTCTGGGATTTAAACCCTTCTTGTTTTGGCATGGCAGTGCTATCAACCGAGTCACCATGCCACCAAAACTATGACCTGGTGGCAGGATGTTTATACCAAAGGCTCATCAATGCATGACAGCAGCAAATCTAGTCTTTCCTGGTCTGAATAAACATGTTGCTACTGTGGTGCCAGTCCCAGAAATGTTTAATACTGGTTACAGGAGGAATTTGATAACATACAGTGACACGCCCCTTTCTGAATAATGGGCTGCCTAATCACAGGCCAATCAGAGTGCTCACCATGCTAACCCCTGTCCACTATAGAAAGCAAATACATTGCTCACAAAAATTAGGGGATATTTTAAAAATGAAGAATATGAAGCGATTAAAAAAAGCATTTGATTTCATTAATTAAACAAGATCATGAGAAAAAGAAAGAAGGTTGTTCGATTATGCAAATGAGATGCAAACTCAGTTATGGTGATTGAGTAGCAAGTGGCATATTAATAGTGGTGAACAAAAGCATGTTCAACTGGACGAGAGTGCCCCCACATTGACTGATCAGTAGGGTGTATGGTCACCAAAGACTGTTAAAACACAGTGACAGTGATGGGTTATGGACAGGATCAGATTATCCAGCTTCTTTTGTGGGATTCTCTTCATATTAATTCTGAAATATCCCCTCATTTCTGTGAGCAGTGTATAATGGATGGGCAGAACCGGACCTTGAACGAGGGAAGAAGGTTGTCTGGTCTGACGAGTCCTGTATTTTTCTGTGTGCACTGATACCTGAGTCATCGAGGATGCACTGTGGGAAGAGGAAAAGGCATTCATCATAATAAACCAGGTGGTTTTATAGATTTGGTTGATCAGTGTATACTACAACATAAAACTTGATTTATAGTTTATAAATATATTTGTATTTCTATTATTAGTTCCTTATTTTCAGTTAATCTAATTTACTTCCGTATTAAAATTAAACAGTACTTAAATGTCCCTGACATTTCAGGTTAAAATACACAAATTCAGTAAAGGTGGATATATAGATTTTTATCAATTCAGTGTAATAGCGTTTCATTTCCTACCACAAAAACTGTTGCCCTGGGGCAAAACGGGTTACAAACATAATTACAACTTTCAATACGCAAGTCATTCAGGAGTATAATTTTCCTGGTTAAAACAGTCCAAATTATCCTAAGTTAAGGCTTATTATTTGATACGAGTGTATGCTTTTGTTTTTTAGACATTACAGGGTGAACATGCAAAAGGAACACGAGCCCGAGATGAGTTGCTGGGAAACATTCAACTCTCTGAAGTGACTACTAGCTTGTTATTGAGTAATGAACTGAGAACACCAGATTGGACTCAAAGAGCGAAAGCCAAACTCAGGCATTAATAAAGCCATTCATTTCTTATCATAAATTGAAAAAATACAGATAACCAAGGAGAAAAAGATAATACTAAGCATTCGATAAGAATAATAAAGAATGTACACTGCTCACAAATGAGGGGATATTTCAAAATTAATATTTAAAAAAATTATTCTACATGAATTGCTGAAAAATCTGGTCTTGTCCATGTTCATCACTGTCAGCATGTTTTGGGAGTCTTGGGTGACCATATGCACTACTGAGCAGTCAATGTGGGGGCACTCTCTCCCAGTTTCACCCCCATGAATATATCAGAGTGTGTGTCTACTTTGTGTAATCAAACAACTTTTTAAACCCTTAATTTGCTTTTCTGAGGATCGTGTTTAATGAAATAAGATCAAATCCTACTTTTTAAAAATCGTATTCATGTTCATTTTGAAATAGCCCCTCATTTTTTTGAGCGGTGTATATGCTATGGACTATGAGGCTAATGTTTGTATTTTCATTCTATTTTTTATTAATATTGTCAGTCTCCTTATTTCATGCTTTGTGACAAAACATGCCAGATTGTGCTGGGAGATTCAGGTCAATTCTATTTTATAAAAAGTTCCATACTTTCCAGTTTACTCAGCATATAAAGGAGTTAAATTGTTCATTTCAGGCTGAACCCTGTAAACCTTTCTGAGTTCATCTTTCGCAGTTTTGGAGGCAGATGGCCGTCCATTCGCCCTCCGATTCCAACTCCGACTCCTCCGATCCCTCCGGCTAGTCGCTGCAGTTTAGGAGGCAGGTCCGTCACTGATTGGCTGATGTGTTCGAGTCCGCCCCCCACCAGCCCCAGCTTAGAAGACAGCTTGTCCTCTGTAGGACTGAGTAGCGAGCTGATTGGGGGTAGCCTGTCCTCGGCCACGCCGGGTGCTGAGCTGATTCTCTGGAGCTTGACCGGTAGCTCGCCCAGGTTATATGTGATCTCTGAGCTCATGCGCATCAGCTTCCGTGGCATGCCTTCTCTCCCGGTCAGCTTCTGAAGCTTGGCGGGAAGCTTCGTGCTGGCTAGCGGGGCGGATATGTTAATAGAGCCGGTCTCTGTGTCACTCTGCAGGGCCTCCAGACCATCCACTGTGCCACTGCCCTCGGTCAGTCCTCCTGTACTGTGGCAGAGTGAAGGGGCTGTGAGCGGCGAAGACAGCAGCAGGCTTTCCTCCTGCTCTTTGACACTGTGCGGCGGCGTGGGCACCTCGAACGTGCCGTGGAACTGCGAGTAGTCCACCTTGAAGAAGCCCTCCTCCAGAGAGATGACCGGAAAGAAGCGGTGGCCCCAGAGAACCTCGTCTTCCGTGTATGACGTCCGTGCCTGGCATGTCATACCTGATTCAAACCAACACATACACACAGAGTGACAATAAGGCTGATGGCACAGTTTCTGTATGTATTCTAATATTCATTAATAATAGAATATTAAAAGCATCCACTAGGGGGCGGGTTAGAGTCAAAGCCCACGTTCCATGTGCCATGCCAAACTGGGACGTGTCCATAAAATATATATACTGTGAATATAACTAGCTCATAAAGCCATTCCCCACAATCCACTTGAATACAAGATTCATTCTGTCAATGCTATAAAATAAATGGATTTTAATAAAGAGAATGCAGTGATAACACAGGAAACCTAACAACCATCAGACTAAATGAAATAAGAACAGCATTCATGAACATACAATACATTTGGAGCCATTCCTCCAAATGGGTGCCATTTTAATTCCCAGGGCTTTACATTTATAGATAATTCATATGATTCACTCTAAAAACATTTTACACTCAACAATAATGCATTGATTATCTCATGTAATTTAATTATTAATGTACTGAAGATGAAAAGCCAGAGGCAATTATTTTGGCGCATTCCAAAAAAAGTTGGGACCCTTTTGTAATGTTGCCATTCCTTTACACAACACTTAAAGGAAAAAGTGTTTCCGGTCTTATTTTGTCCCATTCTTCCTACAAATATGCAAATATATATGGGTGCAAAAGCATGGCTTTGTTGTTGCATTTTTTTTCGTTTTAAAATTCTCCAGGCATTTTCTAATGTGAGTTCATGTCAAAATTGCAGACAGGCCAGTCCAGTACCCGTACCCTCTTCCTGCCTTTGTGATGTGTGCAGCATGTTGTTTTGCATTGTCCTAATAAAAAGTGTCTAAAATAAATACATCTTAAAGACAGCATATGTTGCTCTAAAATGTGTTAATGCTGCCATCACAGAAACGTAAATGGCTTTTACCAAGGACACTGACATTGCCCCATACCTTGACAGATCCTGGATTATGGATTTGTTGTTCCTAACAGTCTGGATGCTCCTTGTTGTCTTTGGTTCAGTGCACACGAGTATTGGACATGGATAACATGACGCTTTTTTTGCTCCACAGTAACTTTTTAAGTGTCATTTGTGAATGTAACATCGTACTGTAGGGCTTGTTAAAGTTATATCAGCTATTGATGAACAAAGCCTCTTCTCTTCATACAGCACTGTCTGAGGAGATTACAGGAGTTCATCTCAGGTTTGTTCCCCTGCCTTTTATGCCTCAGGATTCCTCCACATTTCTTGAGTCATTTAATAATATTATGTTCTGTAGAGGGAGAAAAATGCAAATCCCTCCACTTTTTTGTTACGAGATGTGGTGGTTTTTAATTTAGGACCCAAGTATGTGGGATAAGCATATCCCAAGTCGTATAATAAGAATGGGGAAATAATATAGAACAACTAAAAAGGGATAAAGAGCGGTGCGCTAGACTCCTAACATAAAGAAACCGAAAGGATAAAGGGGCGCGCCGTGGTTGCATCCCAAGTGGGAGCAACGTGCGACCTAGTCACGAGAGGATGCCAAAGCGTCAGTTGGGGCAAAAGTGCAGAAAGCACAGTTTTTGGACATCATTTTAATGGCGAGACACAGAGGTAGTCCAAACGCCAGAGAGCGAAAGTGAGCTCGAATGTGCATGGAATACTAAAAAACCAAGACCGGGATACGTCTTATAGAGTGCGTCTTTACCCGGTGGCTACTCTAGCCGGGGCACACCTCGAGCCAGCCACGACTAGAGTCCAACTCAATAGAGCACAAGAGCGCCGGACAGTGTACTTCTGACACAGAACCGGGTTGCTGCTGTAAAGAGTGGAAAAGGACGCCGCAGCACCAGAGGGCGAGCGTGAGCTCTAACGCACATGCAGCGCAAGGGGGCGAAGAAATCGCGGAAGTGGCTAAAGCGCAAAAAAGGCAAGCATATAAACTCAGGGTGCACTTATAGCACGAGTGTGAATAACACACAAAAGGCACAAAGCGCCAGAACACGATAATAAACTCAAATACGTGAGGAGCGCGAACGAGAATAAATCGCGAGAGGCGCCAAAGCGCCAGAGGGCAAACGTGAGCTCTAAAACAAATAAGCCAGACCAGGAGTGTCCTATTCAGAACAAACACCCAGCTGGAGTCAGGCTAGGTAGGTGCCGACGACCGAAGAGCACGAGCTCTGACCGTGCGAGGAGCGCACGAGTACTGTAACGAATGCCGGGGTAGGCAGCGTTCTGAGGAATACAATAACACAAAAGGCGGACGTAAACGCAAGCGGGGTTTAATGGGAAAAGGAATCTAGAAACTAACTATCTGGATAACACAAAACACCACCAAATCGCTGTTGTAAAACGAGAACAAGAAACACGAGAATAGGAAGTTCGAGATGGAAAACCAGGGAGTAGTATGGAGCATAGAAAGGGAAGCCGGTAAACGCGACGGGACGCGTAGGAGAGACAGGAATCATAATAACCGGTGAGGAAGAAGAGCCGGAGGGCTGAATAAATAGGGAAGGAAAAGGGTGACGGGAGCGCCACCCGCAGACAGGGAGGAAGAAGTCAAAACAAAAGGAAAAGAACGGGAAAGAAGCGGAGGAGGTGCCCTGGGTGACGGCTGTCCGATGAGGTCGCGAATGCGAGCACATCGTGACATACTATGTAAACGTCCGAACACATGTGGTGGCACAATTGACTCTTGTTCTCTGTATTCACAGTCGTGCCTCATCCTGTTATTCTGCTGCTGACCTTTACTACCATTTTCAGGAAGCTTCGTTCAAACTGAAGCACACACACACACACACACACACACAAACACATTCGGCAGACACATTGTTAAATTATAAATTTAGTTGAAAACACAACACAAAAACCACCTTCAAGTTGCAAAAAATGCAGAAGATATGTCTACCATTAGGACTAGTAATAATACTGATAAGTATTAGTATAATACTAATATAATACTTTATAATAATAATACCTTGTAATAGTAATAATAATAATGACAACATTAGTAAAGTAGTGATAATAACAACAACAACAACAACAACAATAATAATAACAATAGTAATAATAAAAATAATAATGCCTGCAGCTCACATTGGAAGTCTGGTGCTACTGCCAATTATAATAATAACCTAGTAATGATAATAGGCCTACCTACCACTATCAATGATGATAGTAATACAACAGTAATCAGAGAGCAGGAGAAAAGTGGTGAGTTAAGATAATATTTGAATTTGGGAAGAAAGGGAGATTGTTTGCCTATAATTTGGAGGGATAATTCACTGTCGAGGAGCGAGTCTGGAAAATACCAGATCAGATCACCAAAGCCACAGAGTTTAGATGACGAGACATTAAGCAGTTCAGCAGTACAAGATCTAATAGAGTGAGAAGGTCTATAGGGAATTAGGAGGTCAGACAAATAAAGAGGTGCCAGATTTTCAGAGCCTTACAGGTAAGTAGTAGAAATTTGAACTGAATCCGATATTTAACAGGGAGTCAGGGGAGGTCTTGGAGAACAGGTGTAATGTGGTCATGAGTGTGGGTGTAAGTGAGCACACAAAACAGCAGAGTTTTGTACCATTTAAAGCTAATAGAGAGAAGAGGCACTACCTCCAGCCAACAAAGAGTTACAGTGGTCTAGTCTACTGGAAATGAACGCATAACTGAGGAGCTCATCATCAGACTGAGTGAGGGATTGTTGAAGCTCAGCCAATTATGCAGGTGGAAAAAATGCAGTTTTGGGCTGTGAAATAAAAAAGTAAAATCAAGGAGGACACCCAGATTTTGGACCACGGTAGAAGGTGAAATCTTTTCATCCCCAAGGTTGAAAGAGAGGATAAGTTTGTTTGGGGATTGACTTTATATCGATTAGGAAGAGCTCAGTCTTTTAGCATTTAGCATTAGGACATTTTACTGAAGTTAGAATGCATATATTTAAAGACTTTTTACAAAGGTCTTTAAATTCGAACATGTTAACTATATGCATAGCACCAGATAATATATTAGCATTACCGTCACATTTTGTGATTCTGATAATTTTGTAATGCAGTGTGTATTTAAACCAGAGAAAAGCATTTGTACTTTATATTTATTAAATGCATGTTGTGAGGTAAGCCTGTGCTACTAAACTTTCTGCTCACATCTTTCTTTTCAGGGCATTTAAATTGGGACTTGCGGTATTGAACCAACCTGTTAGACCACTGCGAAGACACCCCCCCCCTTAGGGGCCTACTACTGACAATGATTCTTTCTGTTATTTTCTCGTTAATGTAATGAAAATTAAAAAAAACATACAAACCCAAAACAAAGCGGTGGACGTGGATAAAGTTTTTAATACCTTGTAAAGTGGACGGTTATCTTAAACATATTGACAGAATGATTAATGTTCAGAAAATAAACTAAGCTCATAATGGTGAGAAAATATTTTTATATCCATGGTAAAACAGCCTGAACTGAACATTAGGGTTAATTAAGGCGACAGATGCATTGCTCATCACGTTCATGCCTCGCCTCTGGCTACAGCTTCATTACGTGATTTTGAGACGCTATTAGGGGATCTGGGGGAGAAGAAAGTCCCTTATAGCTCGAGGGCTTTTTGTACCCTCCACTTCAGGCACTGGGTGGAAGAACTGTGTGTTGAATATCTTAACTGAGACTTGCGTTTCCCGCTTTCAAGACAGAAAATTAAATATAACAGAAACAAATAGCGTATTTTAAGCATGGTGCATGCACAGGCCAAAAAGCTGCATTTTACAAGTTGTGACAACACATCATGTTATATTAGAAGTTTGAGATATTTGTATTATTTAGCAGATGCCCTTATCCAGAGCGACTTACAATTCATACAGTCTTACAATCCAAGCAACTGGGGATTAAGGGATTTGCACAGGGACCCAACTGTGGCAGCTTGGCAGAGGTGGGATTTGAACCTTGGACCTTCAGGTCCGTAGGCCAATTGCAATGGCAATATCGTGCAGTTACACATTCAGAACATTTAGAGTCCAACATATCCACATTTAGTTCATACTCGATACTGGATTCAAGTTAAGACTACACATGGGTCTAAGCCTTCATTCAGACTGCATGGCAAATCAGGTTTATTTTGGACTGCAAATTACAAGACATGAAATTTGATTTTTTTTGTTTGAACTGTTGTCAATTATCCAGATTGATTGTAAGACTGCCACTTATTGGTATAAACATGGCAATTCCCCAATTGATTTAGAATTATACATGCACAGTCCAGTTATGTATGTTTATTATTTTAGCCTTTATTTTCTCTGTACTTATTTTCAAATGTTTTATTTGTGTTTGCACTGTTATTTGGACTCTTTAAACTCTGTTTATGCATTGAGCAAAATATTTCTTAATATATAGCCTCATTTTTATAACCAAAATTAATTTTGATTGCTCTTTATTGCTCTAAACTGAGTTACTTCACTCTCGGACAAAAAAACAAAACAAAATAAAAAACCTCTCAAACCTAAAATGACAAAATCAGTGTTTCTCCATTTAATGATAATAAAAACGTTGTTGAGTAGCTGAAAATGTTTCTCAGTTATTTTGCATCTAATTTCGGACCAAATTCTATACAAGGTTCAAATTTGGACTCTGAGCTGACCAAACCTGAACCTGATGGATTGTGTACCTATGTAAGGTCTGACAACTGTGATGTGGGACTGTGGTGGCATAGTGGTTAAGGTACTGATTCAAATCCCACATCTACTACAGTTGGGTCCCTGAGCAAGACCTTTAACCCACAATTGCTTGGACCGTATTAATTGTAAGTCGCTCTGGATAAGGGCGTCTGCCAAATAAATGTAAATAAATATCAAAATAAATGACTGTGCAGGCGAACCTTGATCATGTACACCTGTCCCGAATTAGTGACGACTATTTATATACTTTTCCTGCATTCAAACAGTGCGAAGTTTTGTGTTTCCTGATATTATTTGGACTTTATTTTGTGTTTGACGCAGGTGAGGTAGAACCTTATTATATCAACCAGAGATGTATAAAGTACTGGAGTACAGTAGTGAAGTAGAAGTAAAAGTACTATATCAAAAAGGTGACTTGAGTAGAGGTAGAAGTATTATTTAAGAAGTATTATTTACTTCTACACCACACTTAAGTAAAAGTACTAAAGTATTCAAAAAGTTTTGTACTTAAGTATTGCAAGTAGAATTATCGTAAAAATTACTACTCTGGTACTAAAAGTAAAAGTATTGTTATAATAAAGAAAGTAATCAAAAAGTTTCAGTTAAATCAGTTAAATTATTCTATCATTAGTTGTAACCGGTTGGGTAGTTTATTAAGTTAGCTATAGTTAGCTTACCTTAATATGCTTTTTCAAATTTGACTGTGAATTTTTGAAGTCCATTATTTTGCAAACTTTCGGGTGCAGGGCAGGCACTTCATTCTATATGAATTGTCTTATTTTCGGACAAAAGAACAAAAACATGCACTGTAAGTAGGGCCAGAGGAGGTCGCTTTCATCACCGGCTCCATTATCATTTTAAGGTCCAAGAATTTGGTTTTGATGGTAGTGTTCCTGGATCATCATCATCTTCAATCTCGACAGCGCAAAAAAAAATAAATAAATAAATAAATAAAATTTTAAAAAAAAAGCCTGAAGGTGCGGTCTTGTTAGCTTGAATCGTCCAATCATAAGCCAGCTTTATCAAACCCGATGATAGAGTCACTACTCTGGCGTTTATACTGTGAGTTTGGTATGATTCATAAGATTTTTTTTTTTAAAGAGTAATAAGTAACAATTCGGCGCATGAAAAATGTATTGGAGTAAAAGTATTAAATTCATTAAAAATACGTAGTGAAGTAAAAGTAGAAATGGGAGAAAAAACTAATACTCCACAAAAGTAAAAGTACTGTATTTTAGTACTTAAGTAGAGTACTACTTCGTTATTATACTCAGTTACCAATGTTCCAGAGTCCATCCCATGATTGTGCCTCAGTCACCTGCTTATGGACCGCCTTTTCTCGGTTTTGGATTTCTATAATCACATTCCGTACTAGGTTTACTCTGGAGGACCTTGTTTGCACCAACAGTTAGCTTTCCAGTTATCCTAATCAGGATTAGGCAGACACAAAATTGAATGAAGAAAAGCGTTTGGGAGCAAAACACTTGCCATGTGCCAAATTCAAGTCGGTTTTCTATGCTCCATTTGGTCACTATATAAATTAATCCCTGTTCTCTAGAGTAGTCTGACATAAACCTTTTTGTTTGTTTTGGCTGTAATCTGAAAGTGTTGTTTCGACCATTTTCATCTGAAGATTATCAGTGACCCCCTCTCCCTCTCTCTCAATGTATCCAACATCAAATGTAACTACTAAAACTATAAAAATGTCACATACAACTGCTTGATGCTGTACATTGAGATACTGAGACTGGTTCTATTAATTATAATAAGCATTACAAATAATTAAATACATAATTTTTTTTATACCCAGGACAAGTACTGCTGCATCAATCCACTTTGAAAGTTAGTGAAAAAATAAAGGTGACTTTCTATACATTTTTGTGGTTGGATGCATGTCTTCAAACATGACCTCCCATACTGTTGATTGATGACGGAAGTCCAGCACTGCTTGATGAATATCCATCATGCAAAGCCATTGGTAATGAATGAATATGCCCTCTATCAACCGTGCATCACCTGAAGAGCTGTCACTTACAATGAAAGGTGTTTCTGCATCAGAATAAGCAAGTAACTGTGGGAGTGATTTAGCCCACACGCAGAGGTAGGTCAAAAGGTAGAGCAGGGTAGCTTTAACCTCAAAAGATCTGACAAGGACTTCACTCAACTCCATTTTAGAAATTATAAATACATTTTTTGTGGGGAGCAATTCAGTCACTCCTCTCGGATTTGTTTTTAAATACAATACTCCACTGCAAATGAAATAAAACTATAAATATTCACTATTAAAACTCAGCTCTGCAGAGTATAACAAGGATATGGATGATGATTTAGAGATAGAACCACCGTGTAGTCAAATAAACATTTATAGTAGGAGTACATGACTAGAATACAAAAAAAATATAACGTACTGTATATCCAATTAGAACAAGGTCACAACTACAAACGAAGCTGCAGCCAAGCAGGGTCTAGTAAATCAACTTTCTTTGTTTGCTATTAAATCAGTGTGTGTCCGTTCACATTACTGCATTCACCCCTACACAGGTGTTTAAGAATCTCTGCTGCAGCAGCTGTGTTAATGCCAGGGTACTAAGGGTATATGTAGATAATCACCTACATTATCTTAGTATAAGAAGCCTTCTTGAAATTGATATGAGGTATTGTAGTCCTCATTGGACATTTCAAGGAAAGATGCTGAAACACATAGGATTCTAATGCATAGTTAGGCTTACCCCCCCCCCAAAAAAAAACCCCAAAAAAACAATAACAATTTAAATGCAGCCTATTTTAATGAACATACTGTATGTCTAGATCAGAGACATTGGTAGAATTACATAAAAACAAAGCTGTCATAATACTGTCTATTTATAATAACACTGTTGCACAGACTTTAACGTCCTCTACACAGAAAGTGAAACACTAAGAGGGAAGGTTAACCAGATTGAGGAAGTAGCAGGTGTCACTTCGATATAAACATTTCCAGCACCCACTATAACTCCTACCTCTTACATGTGGGAGGTGCATAAAAGCCAGACTGAAAGCAAAGTTTTTGGTTACATGAAACCTCTAAAAAAGGATTCAGTGGTGTGGGAAAATTGTGTGATGCCTTAGTTAACTTGAGGCAATTCTAGTATTCTGTTGCCATTTTATTATTTACACATCATTAACATCCACGGTTATGCTCATACGTTTACATTCCCTGGCAGAATTTGTAATGTTTTTGGCCTTTTAAGAGAATATGATAATACAAAAACCTGTTCTTTTATTCACAGTTAGTGGTTTGGTAAAAATTTTTTTTAGCAATTGCGTTTACCCTTTTTAAATTATAAAGACAACAGAAACTACCCAAATCACCCTGATCAAAAGTTTACACACCCCAAAAGTTTTGGCATTATAACATGCAAACTGACACATGCAGGTCTAAATAGCTACTAAAAGAAAGCATCCTCACCTGTGATATTGTGATTTGCTTGTAGTGTGTGTGTGTGTGTGTGTGTGTGTGTGTGTGTGTGTAAGTAAAAGGTCAGGGACTTTAAGGGTTCCTGACAGACCCCTGCATGTTTAATCCAGTGTTGCCACTGACTTTGTAAACTAATTAAGAAGGGGAAAATGAGGGACTCTTAAAACAAAGAAAAGGTCAGGTAGACCAACAAAATTTCAGCCACAAAATTGCACGTATGAAAAGAAAAAAAAATAAATAAATAAATTTACACAAAAAAAATAAATAAATAACATCAGCTGGCATACAGGACTCTCTGAAAAGAAGTGATGGGGCTGATTTAAGATGTACAATAAGAACGAAAAATGGGTTGCATGGTCGATTCGCCAGAAGAAAGCCATTACTATGCCAATGTCACAATGCAGCCCACTTACAATATGCCAGACAGCACAGAGGCAAACCTTAACATTTCTGGAACAAAATAATTTGGAGTGATGAAACCAAAATTTTACTTTTTGGCCACAACCATAAACGCTACATTGAGAGGAGAGGAAACAAAAGACCAGGTATGTTTTGTTGTAGGTAGTGATAAACACTATTGCACCAGGTTGCTAGTTTATGAATAGCAATAAATAGTAAGTAAATGGTGAATATTGCACATTGAACATATT
>JAVSBV010000017.1:889282-911859 GCA_033117975.1 Parotocinclus spilosoma | reverse complement strand
TGATGTCTTAAAGCACTTTTGTAAGTCGCTCTGGATAAGGGCGTCTGCTAAATACTGTAAATGTAAATGTAAATGTATGTAGAGAAAAAGACTACAGTCTGTATTTACATCATGTAGTATGTAGCATCATGTAATTACAAAATGCTTCTATATGGGGATTGGAAGGTAAAATGGACAATGAAGGTAGAAACAAGGAGGGAGGAACCTAATAAAGTTGTTGGTGAGTCTACTTTTATGTTCTTTATGGGACTTTTCCAGCCAGCGTGTATGAGTTGAGTCTTAAGTTTTTGATTTGCAAGTACAAGTCGGGTAAATTGTTTCTCATCCCTTATCCCTTAGATAACATTTTAGTAATCAATCCAGTCTATAAGGCCGAACATGCACCATTATTTGCCTATCAATCATATTGTGTTGTACTTTAGATTGCAGTGGCAACCTTAGAATGACCACAGGCACCATAAGTATCTTTATTAGTGACTTGCTCAGCTGAAAGGCTGAACAGAAAAGCGGTAAAGAGCCATGGCCTATATAGTCCTCCTCACAGCTTTATAAGAACCTACCACTCACAACTCAGCTAAACACAAAACACATAATGCAATAAATCTCACAATAAACATACACACATTTGTCAGCAACCTTAATAGCCATAATAACCATAGTAAATAAAATAATTTGCATCCCAGACATTGCAGAGGCATGCTGGGAGCTCCGAGACCAATCACTCCTACTCATACTCATAAGGGGGTGATTTGAAGTGTGCTTTTAGAATATCCCAACTACACATTACAATAAAAGAACAGATGATTAAGGTTAAGGTTAATGCCATACCTTTTATGTTTTAATCTGTAGGTAAATTGTTAGTACTGTTTAATACTGGAACAGTCTTGGTAACGGTTTTTGAGAAGTTAGAAACATTAGAAGGCAGGTTCTATTTTCACAGCCATTGCCTCATGTCCAGCACAGATCTTTATATAGTACTTCCAAAAGGAATGCTAGCCCTGTAAATCATGTCTTCTGATTTGTTTCATTAGCTGTTATTTTCAACCAGACCTCATTTAGGATCTGACTGTCTAGTAACTTTTTATAGGTATATAACAAATGTTATAATGGTACTTGAGATAATTACTATATTATATAACTGCCGGGACACTCATCAGACATAGGAGACGGCTAGACAGACAGACCCTGGACGTCAGGCTGACTAGATTACATATAAACATAGATACTGTACAGTAGATAGCCATGCAGCTAGCAGTGCTACAGTTCATGACTGCCTTCTGTGGAGCTCTGGGTTCTCTTTTTCTTCTGCTTTCCTTAGGAACAGACTACTGGCTCTTAGCCTCTGAATCTTGTGACCCAGGGGATGAAAATACAACAAATGTGAGGAGATTTTCACCAAAGGTAAGGGAACAGGCTCTTATGGGTGTGCATAGAACAAAAGCAAGCCATATCAGGGGTGATAAAATAAAGGTCAACTGGTGTTTTATTTGGAACAGCTTTGTACGACTATGTTGGAACACTTTTATTAGCTCACCACACAAAAATGGTCACCTGTGACTGAAATGTATCTAATAATATGTAATGTAGCACTACAAGCACGAATAGCAGCTTTTGTTTGATTCACCATGGGCTGGGACTGTGGTAGCCTAGCGGTTAAGGCACTGAACTCTGGACCTGAAGGTGCTGGGTTCAAATCCCACCTCTGCCAAGCTGCCACAGTTGGGTCCTTAAGCAATGCCCTTAACCCACAATTGTAAGAATATATCACTTGTAAGTCGCTCTGGATAAGGGCGTCTGCTAAATTCCGTAAATGTAAATGGACAAGTTTCTGAATGTGGGCTTTATCAATGTTTTGCCACTCATGTATTAAAGCCTTTTCAAGAGGATTCACAACTGGGTATTTTACAGGCCAGTCCATATGTGTGAATATTCCTCCTGAATGTTCATCAGGCCAATCAATCACATTTGCAGCACTGTAAACGTGAGAACTGTTATCTTTGAGTAGACAGATAAGAATGACCCTAACCCTAACCCTATCCGTAGCAGCTCAGTGTGGGCATTGTGGTTCAAATTCACTCAACCTAATGGCTTCCATGTATTGAAAACTTGTCCAGCTAAACCACACCTTCCATGCATTCCTCACTAAAGGCTTCCTGAGGTCCTGGATGAACATCACGCCTAGATAATTCAGGTGCAGGTATAAATGAAGCCAAACAGATAACGTTTCCAGACTTGAACAGCCCAAATTTGGTGTCTTTTACCTTTTTCCCTACTGGAACTTTGTGAGCAGAAGTGAGCAAAGCCCTCTTGCATGCCACTCTGCTCCGTATGTGCAGGGTAAGCTGTTCCCTGTGAAGTGTTCTTTCAGAAATGGGCTAATATAAGCCAATCTTGCTGGCAAGTGAAGTCAAGTTGTGAAACACCCCACCGATCAGTTTCCTGTAGACTGGGAATTTGCTACTGCTGGTAGACCTCTATGACTGTATGTTTCGATATACTGCAAACTCAGCTACTTCCTTTATATTTTGGCAAATGTAGGCACTCCTTTTGACCAGTCATTAAGATCTGTTAGGCCACCCATTTTCCACACATCGAACGAGACATTTACTACACTGTACCACCTTTTCTCAATCTATAAATCCCATTGCACACGCCACTTAGTCACAAGCATTTTTGTCCAGAAAGCTTAGCTTCAATAATTATAGATATGGACTGAGATAGGAAAGCAGAACTGAATCTGATCCAGTATCGTATAAGTATAAGTCCTTACTCTACCAAAGCTGCCACTTTTGGGCCCTTGAGCAAGGCCCTTAGCCCTAATTTTCTGGAATTGTACCAATCAAGACTGAAAAAAGTTAGGGTTCCTACCTCCCCCCGGAGAGTTCGGCCGTCCTCGCCGGTCACCATTACAGAGCTATCGGTGAGGCGGCTTATATCCAGTATCCTAATTACGACTTGATCCCTATTTGCTATTTAGGCATGGGTTTGAGCGCTGTTCGGTGCCAGGTCATTGTCATTCCATCCCCATTCGGTGATCCGATGACCAGCGCACTCGCTCCTCCGTCGTCGGTACTCAATTAGCCTCACTCCAGCCGGCTGCTCGTCCTGAATGGGACGCGCCCCGGCATGGCTTCCCGGCACCCTTTGCGCTCTCTTGAGCCTCACTCTAGTCGGCTGCCTTCTCGAAATGAGACACGTCCCGGCTAGAGTAGCCACACGGCTGCGCGTTTGAATTATACGCACCCCGGCATGGATTTCTCACGCTATATGCGCATTTGAGCTCACCTTCGCCCTCTGACGTTCGGACTACCTCCGTGCCTCGTCACTTGGGAGACGTCTCAAGTCGTGCTCTTTGCACGCCTGCCCCATTGGCGCTTCGGTGCCCTCTCACATTCTTGGGTCCAACCAAAGACCACCGCATCTCGTAACAAATACTTCCATTTACTGCTTTGTGTTTGTTTTAAATATCAAGGAAGCCCTGCCTAGGACCCCAGCTGGACCTGGAAGTACAGCCGTGTCTTACCATGAAGGCATTTTCTGGAGATGCTCCTACAAGAAGGAAATGGACAGAGATGAGAGCCTGCTGAACTTTTGGATTAGTAGGTTAATAAACCAATACACCAACATTATGGGACAAAACACAGCAAGTTTTACTCTAAAACTGTATTCTGAAATATTTTTTGTATACCTTCTATCTTGACATTGCTGCAGCTGATGGTTAAAACAGAGACACAAATGTTTCAGTATTTCCACACAAATACTGTATTTATATATACACAACCCCTGTGCTTTTCAAGCATGCCTATGGTTTCTCTACTACCTCTAAACTGTTGGTCACTTGTTTTAATTCACTATGATCAATCATCAGAAAGAGACGTCATGCATCCATTAAAAATGCACTAATTAATAAACGCTAAGCTTTTCTTCTACGCAAAACGTACCTGCTCACGCCCCATTCATTGCCATTGACACTCGTGTCCAGCTGTGGCTCAAAATGATACACTAAAAACATAGGCTGTTAAGTTTTACAGGTCTTAAATAGTGTCTAGATGGGATTAGTGCAGCGTATAAATCTCTGCTGGATGTCTTTGAGCTTGGTTTACCAGCATGTCTTTATGTCCTAAATGGAAGGCAGTCCACGTTCTTTTAGCATACCAGGTAAACATCTCATGCTATCTGTAATGTGGTACATTAGTGGCATGAATATAATTAAAATATACTCAAAGTAAATACATTTAAATTCAAGGTATGATGTTTGGCATATGAAGTATCAGCTCGATGGGTAGCAACGCTGCCTCACAGCAAGAAGGTCCAGAGTTCAATCCCAGGCTGGAGCAGTCTGGGTCCTTTCTGTGTGGAGTCTGCATGTCTTCCCTGTGTCTGTGTGGGTTTGCGCCGTGTACTCCAGTTTCCTCCTACAGTCCAAATACATGTGTGTTAGGTTAATTGGTGTCTCTAAAGTGGCCCTTAGTGTGTGGCTGTGTGTGTTCTATGATGGATGGGCGTCCCATCTAGGGTTCTTCCTGCCCTTGCACTCAGAGTTGCAGGGTCGGCACCGGCTGGCCTGCGACCCTGTGTGGATTAAGAATATAATGAATGGATGGATGGATATTTTTATTGAACATCAAACACCAAATATATGAAATGAAAGCTATGCCACTGGTTAAAAGCCATTTGTTTAATAAGATTAATCTTGCATCCCTATTAAAACAGTGAGTATATGATTACACAGTAGACACTCAGAAACTCACAGGCTTCAGTGAGTGTCTATTAACCCTGTGTCAGCTGTCTCAAAGATGCTTTTACATGCAGATTGAGTTTCTTACCTGATACCTTGAGTTTATTGATTAAACAGCATTACAGTGAGATATTACTTGTTTTGCTAAATTACTGAATTCCACCAAGATTAATGAATAGCATAGATGCTTTGCCATACGACTAATTTGAATAAAAGTGAAAAGGAAACCAAGTTTCTTGTGCAGTCTTATACAGTTGCCTGAGGCCTGCCAAATGCCAGATGCGCATAATTTGTCAAGCCCAGGAAACGAATGCAATTAAAATATTGCTTAGTAATCTTTATCTAGGATCCACAATTGAAAATCTGTTCTATACAACACACTGAAAATATGTCATGCCGTTGAAAATGACACTACTGACTTTTCTGACAGTCAACCAACCAGCCCAGAAGATTTGCATTCCGGCCTACCTATCACATGCTCCTCTGTCTGGGTCGTCCAGTAAATATTTGACTTCAAATTCAACTACAGGTGAGATGTTCACACTTTTAAGCTCAAATGATTTCTTCAGATCTATCTCATTAATACCTAGCCCACTGTGGTAAAATTTTATCATCTTTATTTTAGTACACAGAGCTTTTTGGTGCATTATGTCTATTCTGGGACTCACCATGATTATGATCGGTGCATTTGTGACCTTTTGTGGCATTCCAATCACCAGCCGGCGCCTGTACGAAGCTGGAGGAGCTTTCTTTATCACTGGTGGTATGTATACTCATTGGTAAAACATTATCATAACTTTAGTGTTATAATTGTTGTATTCTTGCTCGGTCTAGGAAGTCAAACCCTGATCAAAGCCTCAAGTTGACATAAACAAAATATTCATATTTGTTAAGTTAGGCTCATCACCCACCACTGCTACAAAAACCACTGCCAATATTTGCAATGGTCTGGTGCTTCATCTATTTATATTTAGCAAACGCCCTTGTCCAGGGTGCCTAGTACCAAATACTATTGATGATCTTACAATCAAGCAATTATCAATTTCCTCAAGTGGCATCTTGGCAGAGGTGGAATTTGAATCCTGAGCATTCTGGGCCATAGTCGAGTACCTTAGCCACTAGGCTACCACAGTTTCCCTATAGCTAGGCGACACCTTTCCAGGGGTATTGTTAGGGTTTCTACCATTCTTCCCGGATCGTTCGGCCGTCCTCACTGGTCGCCATCACAGAGCTATCGGTGAGGCGGGTTATAACCAGTGTCCAAATTATGACCTTATTCCGAACAGCTGCTTCTCCTGCTATTTAGGTGTGGGTTTTAGCACCGTTCGGTGCCAGATTGTCTCCATTCGGTACACACGCCCAACCACCGGGTTACGTCAGGGGGGTTTTAGTGTCGATGGACGCGAACAGGGGGAACCCCCGAGGTATTTAGTACTTTTAGGGGCACTTTGAGGGTCTCCCGTCCCGTACTCATGCGCTCCTCGCACGCCCGAGATCACGCTGCTCCGTCGCCGGCACCCAACGAGCCTCACTCCAGCCGGCTGCTCGTCCTGAATGGGAAGCGCCCCGGGTTGGCTTATTCTCACCACACGTGCACCCGAGCTCACGCTCGCCCCCTGGTGCTTCGGCGCCTTTTGAGCCTCAGTCTAGTCGGCTGCCCTCTTGTAATGAGACACGCACCGGCCAGAGCGGCCACCCGGCTGCGCTTTTGAATTATACGCGCCCCGGCATGGCTCTCCCGCTCTACATGCACGTCCGAGCACACGCTCACCCTCTGGCGTTCGGATTACCTCCATGCCTCGCCACTTGGGAGACGTCCCAAACCAGTCAGGACTCAACACAGCGTCGCGCCATTTCATCCTTTTGGTTTTTATGTGTTCAGAAGCCGTACACTCCGCTCTTAACATCATGGGATTCCATCTATCCCGCATCCTTGGGTCATACCAAAAAGGAGGGGGGGGGGCGTGATGATCATAATAATAATTAAAATATCACAATCTGGACACTTCTAATCTAATCTAATCTAATCTAATAGCTAGGTAGCATTATTTTTCAATCCTTGCGTCTTCCTGAGATTTGGAGGCAGCACAATTGTTTCTTAAATATGAAGGCAGTAGAGCAATTAAGTTTAACAGATATGTTGACTATTCAGAATGAACCTGAAATGACACAATTACAGTTGATGGTTAAGGGCATTTCCCAACAATGGCGACTTTATAGCTCTGGTCACCACACCTGTCTTGGACACTTTTATATCTCTGAAATTCGGCCAGCTGAGTAGCAAAGGATGCATTTTTACATTACAAACCCCGTTTATTTCCAAACAGGAAATCAAGCAAATAAGCAATTAATAGTAACTAATAATGATGAATACCACACATATATACTTTAATAGCTTTTAAATTAAATGACTTTGTAGTCACTGGTTATATTTTGTTAATATCCCAAATAATTGCTGCTCTTCTATTTCCCTATGTCATAGGTCTCCTGCATTTGGTCGTGGTGGTGACATTTGCTCTTTGGGTTCAGGACTCATCATTTCTTGAGCGCCATGTGGTTGAGCGTAGGTCCTCCATATGCCCTGGTTTGCACCTCAATCTGTACTATGGCCCATCCTTCATGCTGGCGTCCCCTGCCTTTTTCTTCTGCCTTCTCTGTGGTATCTTTCTTCTACTTGTCCAGACTGCTTTGGAAACAGAGAGTGCAAATTCCTCCAACGACAATAGTTCCAAACTGGACGAAAGGGAAGTGAGAATGTGAAGTAAGGCAAGAAAAGATCAAGAGGATGAGCAAGAAAAATAACTGAAGATTGAGTCAGAGGCTATTCTGAAAAACTGAACATCTGTAAATGACTACTTCGTGCAGCTGGCTGTTGTTCCCTTTCTTGTAAGTTGTGGATAATGTTGTATGTTAACCAAACTGTTATAATGATCAGCCACTAGGGTGCAGTATTGCTTTACATCTTTTGCAGGTGCAGGGAAACTACAGTAGTTGAGGCCGTGAAGTCGGTGATACTGTAATATACACTCTGTGAGGTACTAATAATATAATAATAATACAATCACACTGCAGTAACTCAACGCATTCAACTATGCAGACACAATCAAACCTAGCATCTGAATGAGGAAGAAAGTTGCTTTAAGTGATCTGAACATTGCATTGTTATTGGTGCTGGTCTGAGCATTTCAGAAACTGCTGATCTATTGGGACTTTCATGCACAGCTATATATAGTTTTTACAGAGAATAGTCCAAAAGATATAAACCAGAAATATACACCGAATGCCAGTTATCTGGGTTAAAATGTCCTGTTGATGCTAGAGGCCAGAGGAGAATGGCCAGACTGGTTTGAGACAAAAGAAAGGCTCAAACCAGCAACTCAAATAACCACTTGGAACTGAGGTATGCACAAGACATGAGGGAGCACACAACGCATTAAACCTAGAAGCAGATGGGCTACGGCAGACCCACGCAGATACAGGAGGACATGCAGACTTCACACAGGCCGCTCCAACCAGCGACCTTCTTGCTCTGAGGCTGATCTTGCTACCCACCGAACCACCGGGCATATACTTTGTACTGTCCAGTAAACAATAAACACTGTAGCACCTGTACACACTCTGTTCTTTGCCAATGAAGGTGCGACTGGGCGTGGCTCAGAGCAACACGTCAAACGCCATTTGTTCAGTGACCCTTAAACTTTCATCATATCTTTTTTGAAGCTACCTCGCGCAGCAGACACTCTAGTGCCTATTAGCTCTATTTAGCAGACGCCCTTATCCAGAGCGACTTACAATTCATACAATCTTGCAATTCAAGCAATTGTGGGTTAAGGGCCATGCTTAAGGACCCAACTGTGGCAGCTTTGCAGAGGGGGGATTTGAACCCTGGATCCCATCCCTGGAACCCATCAGGTCCAGAGTCCAGCACCTTCACCGCTAGGCTACCGCAGTCCCGTGGGCATCAGGAATTTGTGGAACAAATGGTGGAACATGACAGTGGTATTTTTGCCAACGTCTTCTATTCCACGAAGATTAATGAATAAATTCTGTACAGTAGATGCTACATTGCTGCATTTTGATGACAATTTTGTTGCTCTATATTCATACTCATACTCATAATCAGCTGTGTAAACCTGTAAGCAAAAGAATAACCGTCTTTTTAATTGATTCCTCTACTAATTACCTCTCACAAATATTGAACTTCGAGTCATGCCTGCATTCTTTCTCTCGCAGCAGTCATCACGGTGCCTACAGTTAGGCCTATGGCCCGAACTTGTCACATTTGCTTAAACCAACTTTAACATCTGTGTCAGTGCCAGCCTTGTCAAAGCACCTGAACAAATCAACGTCTTAAGGTAGATTTTTAATGAATACAGAGATTCTTATTCGTTCATATCTCTCAGATTCAATTTATTCCGTCCTTCCATGGAGAAGAATCTGTTGGCAGATTCATTACCAGTTCATGCCCCCCTCCCCCTCTGCCATCGCTTTCTCACAGGCTTCCTTCCCACCACTGAAGTGTCACACGTACCTTTCACGCTTTTGTTGCTCACTCTCATCACCGAGGCCTTTGTCCCGCAGTGATAGAACTGTCCAGAACAATTATCTCAGGAGCTTTAACGACAGCGTTTTAATCTTCTCACAGGCTCTGTTCTGGGCGACGTTAAAATAGTTGCCAAAGGCCACGGTGAGACTCGGGGAAACAAACATTGTTTTTTTCTTACACAGCCTTAAAGTTAGTTTCTTTTACTAAAGGTCTTTTTTAAAATGAAAAACGATTTGTTTTGTTAGGATGCAAAATCAACTAGCTGAGATATGCTTAGAAATGCAAGGATCCTAAAATGATTTCAACATAATGGTCACTAAAACAACAGACAGTTTGTTTATTGACGTTTAAGTTCGTTACTTTTTTTTACATGTGATTCAGCCTGCAATTATTTAGCCTACCCTTTTATTCAGAGCTAACGAATACATCAGTTCAAATAATATAATCAAACAATATACTATGGAATAACAAAAAAACAAAAAAAAAACAGAGATGCAAAGCCATGGGTTGTGACAATTGCGAATTCCTCACAAAGGGAATCTAGTCGAGTCAAGTTTATTTTATATAAACTTTTTACATTAGGGTATTGACTCAAAGCAGCCTGCCAACTGGCCACGCCCACCGCCTCATTTGATCAAGCCTATGGTAACAGTTGCAAAGAAAAACATCCTAAATGTGAATGAACTTTGGAAGGACCCAGACTCAAAAAGAAAGCCATTCCTTCTTAGACAGCCAAAAGTTTAAATGTAAGAAATAAACAAGCTTACCTTAATAATCCAAGTATTATATCAGTTTAATTATGCATAAACTAAATAGAAAAAATCTAATTTAAATATAATATTCATTCATTATCTTCCTCTTAATCCACACAGGGTCGGTACCCACCCGGAAGCTCTGAGAGCATGGGCAGGAACAACCCTAGACAGGGCGCCAATCCATTGTAGGGAACACACTTTTAGAGACACCAGTTAACCTAACATGCATGGCTTTGGTTTGTGGGAGAAAACCGCAGTACCCGGAGTAAACCTACACAGACACGGGGAGGACATGCAGACTCCACACGGAAAGGACCAAGGCTGCTCCACCCTGGGATTGAACCCAGGACCTTCTTGCTGTGAAGCAGGGGTGCTACCATGGATTGAAGGGAAAACTTGGAACATGCAAACAACAACCTGCCACCGTGCTGCCCCCTAAATATAATATTAATCTACATTTCCTAAATATTATCTATCCTCATGTCCTCCCCATGTCTGTGTGGGTTTTTGGGTCTGATGGTCAATAATATGTTATACATGCTCATTATAACATTGCTAGATAACAAGTCTAATGGTGGTCTAAGACTTTTGCTCAGTACTGCCTTACAGTCATATAGGACAAATAGGATGGATAATGTGTAATAAGGAGTATGATGATTCATTTTTAACTAAACTGCTTTCTTATTGGAGGTGGTTCCGGAACCCTGGTAACTTGTACCCTGCAGCACAAACTTTTGATTTTTTTGGATTGCTATTTTTGCAGGATTTATTTGCAATTTATGTAAGCGCCAATAGTTTTGAACATCTCCGTCTCAATCACTTGTTCCACCTTGCTTGCTGTTATGGAATTTACAACAAAGTAAAACAAATGTAGTTTCTAAGACATTAAACAAAAAACTGTAAATCACATTACACTGGAGATATTGTAATTTTACTGAGGTATTAGATAAACTCGCTAGCTCTTATTTGAATGCTAAACCTTTCACCGTGTATTGTCACAGGACTCACGGTGCAAACGAACTGCTGGTCTCACATGGCTATGCTGAAAGAATGAATTAAAATGGGCTAATTAAAAAAGACCTAGATAAAAAAAACGAGTACTGCGGCTCTGAACTTCAGTGCTTTGTTCAAGCTTGCTACTACATGGCCGCCCATTTTTCGAGATAGCCTGCAGCTCATACACTGCCAACTCATTTGGACGGTGCAGTCGGTCCCGAGGAGCCACCCAGGGGGTGCAATTACCACTCGCTCATGCTCAGTCAAGCAGAGGAAATTATACTTTTTTGGAATCAGGACCTCTCAACTTGGGGACTGACTGTCAGACCAGTGTCCCTGCCACAATTACACCCCGCCTTCCTTTCTAGATTGCTTGCATTGTTTATCAATGGGTTCTCCGGAGGTCATGTTATGAGACACTGTCATGTCTGGACTCCAGTTCCTCAGGCCATCCCCAGAGTGGACTGCTCTCAATACAAACAGATGATTCCGTTTTTGAAATGCTGTTAGTGCCATGTTGTGTTGTGTTCATTTAGAAGTTGATAATGCATTGAATGACTACTGACCCAAGAATTGTTTTTATTTTATAGCAACTGGGTATTTGATTAAGTCTTTTATGCAGTTTTAATAAACCAGTTTGAGACGATTTGAGGTTTGTGACATGGTGTGTTATTCTGATGCAAGTAGCCATCAGAAGATGGTACACTGTGGGCATAAAGGGATGCACATGGTCAGCAACAATACTCAAGTAGGCTGTGATGATTAAGCAATGCTCAAATGGTATTGATGGACCCAAAGTGTTCCAAGAAACGTCCCTCACACCATTACATCACCAGCATACGGAATCGTAGATACATGGCGGGATGGATCCATGCTTTTATGTTGTTTATGCCTAACTACCACCAAAAACATATCTCATTAATCAATTATTTGCTTACTCCTGGTCAAGGTTGTGGGTGAACAGTAATGTACTGACCCTGTGTAGGGGAAAACCCCAGCACTTAACAGGACAGGTATGATGGACCTAATAATTTTATTAAACAAAAGCCAAAATACATTAATTGAGAGTTTCTATAGTAACAAGTTAGAGATAATATACAGATAGTCAGGGGACGAACTAAATGAGTACTATTTGCAACAGGACAGGACCTACACTTATGAATTTTATTTATAGCTTGTTACACAAACATAAGTAAACTACACAAAAAGTCTCTAAACACATCAACCGAGTTAGAACGGCCTCTAGTCTAAATGTGAGCTAATGTGAAACAGAGCAGGTGACCAGTAAAGTGATAAGACAAGCTCACAAATAACATAGTTTCTACTCTTAAACTCCCACCTCTGCTCGTGGATCTGTAGCATTGCCTGGTTTCTGAAGTGACCAGCTGTTTATGGCTAACCATTGGGCCATTCTTCTTGTTATTGCTATTATTATTCATGATAATATTAATAAGCTTATTAAAGACATTTGTATTGAGCATTGGACATTTAACATAGTTTCTGCTCTTAAACTCCCACCTCTGCTCGTGGATTTGTAGCATTGCCTGGCTGTTGAGGTGACCAGCTGTTGATGGCTTCCCATTGTGCGATTTTTCTTGTTATTACTATTATTATTAATGATAATATTAATAAGCTTATTAAAGGCGAGTGAGTTGAGCAGTGGTCTTGTAACCAAGGCAATTCTATGGTGACCTGTTTGGAGTCCCTGCAGTGCCTTCCAGCCAGGAGATCACATAGTGTCTGAGAGAAGAGAGGCTGGAAGAGTAGTTTTTCCCTCCACAGCTTCCCGGATCCTCTTATATAGCTCATTGACTGACTTGCAACTCATTCAGGCTCCATGCTTGCCTGCACCCTGGTAGCTCTACGGTCAAAACTGTTCATTCATTTTCTTATCCGCTTATCCTAGTCAGGGTCGTAAGCGAGCTGGGGACACAGACAGGGCCTAGACAGGGCACCAGTCCATCTTAGGGCATATACACCCACACACTCATATGCTAAGGGGCACTTTGGAAGCACCAATTAAGCTAACAAATACCATACGTCTTTGGAATGTGGGGGGAACCCAGAGTATCTAGAGAAAACACATACAGACACAGGTCAAGCCTAGGGTCTGAAATGAAACTGAATCCTGGATCTCGTAGCTGTGAGGTGGCAGTGCTAATCACTGTCACTGTACTTTGAACTTTTCATTTTATTCAGTCCAGTATAACGTCAATATTTTTAAGCACGGTGGCTCGGTGGGTAGCACCACTGCCTCACAGCAAGAAGGTCCCGGGTTAAATCCCAGGGTGGAGCAGCCTGGGTCCTTTTGAAATTGTGGAATTTGCATGTCCTCCCCGTGTCTGCGTGGGTTTACTCCGGGTACTCCGGTTTCCTCGCACAATCCAAAGACTTGTGTGTTAGGGTAATTGGTGTCTCTGAAGTGGCCCTTAGTGTGTGCACGCCCCATCTAGGGCTGTTTCTGTTGTTACGACCCCGTGTAGATTAAGTGGAAGATAATGAATGGATGGATGGATTTTGAAGTCTCTTTTAAATGTCTTTTGTTTAACAATTTCTTTTAGCATCTTTTTCTAAATATTCTCTTTTCTAAAACAACAGCGGTTCCACCTGAGGCGTGCAGTAGCTCTGTATCATCCTCTAAGCCCTGAATTTCATTAGACTGCTGTTTACATTGTGTTGGATGAGCTGATTACACATAGCCAGTTTTCCCACCTCTCACGATCAACAAAACACTCACATTTTCCTGCTCTTCCTGGGGAGAATGATCGACACTGCGCTGGAAGAGCGAGCAAGATGGAGGAAAAGATTAAATCCGAGTTTCTTTCATCCATGGCTGCTTTCATGTTTTCTTTTTTTTGTGTGTTGAATTCGAGGAATGATCAGCGGCGCTACAGATGCACTCTGCTCCGAGGAGGATCTGCAGGGGAAATGAAATGAAAGGTGGATATTGATATCTCCTTTTATCCCTGAACTCCTCAGAAAATCTGATTAAGCCCCATCAGTGTTGGGGTCCTGCAGAAAATCATTTGACCCCGATACACAGGTGGGTTGGATAAACCTGAAAACAGCGTTACAGCAGCATTAGGGCGTTAATAATGCGGCTTCATCTCAAATAATAGACGTAATCCTGATAAATAAATAAATAAATAAAGCTCCTCTTGGCCTCTGTTCTAATCTCCTGCCTGTTATGCATGTGTAATTTTTTTTCTTTTCTTTTTTTTTTTAATTATTAAACTTGTGTCAGTGCTCATTTCGAGGCAAATGAATACAGATGTCAGGGTGCCAGCCCACCCCATCCCATGGCAGGCCTCTTAAATGAGATAACAAGCTTTACTCGAAGAATTAACACTACTGAAGAAATGAAATTAGCTAAAAGGACACGGATACGGCTGCACCTAGGCTGCCAAAAATCGCGAATCTATTTCCGTATTAAGTATCAAACCCGAGCCGCTGATGCGTATTGGCTGCTGTATTATCTCATATTAAACGGGGGGTGAAAAGGAAAGATTATGTGTGCCTTCGGGGCCATTTGATGTATTCAGCAAAAGTGTTAAAGCATGCCTTGGACTTTGTGGGATCACACCGTGTAACCTGACATGCCTTCCATGCTCCTTGTGCTAGAAAATGCATGTTTAAGCCCTAAATTTGATTACTCCTCTGTGCTGTTTTTCAATTAACGCTGAGGATATTGAAACCAGATATAAGAGGCACAGAGCAAACGCATGTGTGAGTGTGTGTACACCGTCAGCTGTGCAGGAATGCATTCAAAGCCCGATCACAAGAGCGTACAAGAGAACCTCGAGAAGAACATGCAAAAGTATCTGAGACTGTAACATGTAAATTGATTTAAAGTCATTATAATAAGGCTTACTCCGGGTACTCCGGTTTCCTCCCACAGTCCAAAGACATGTGTTGGGTTAATTGGTGTGTCTAAAGTGGCCCTTAGTGCGTGACTGTGTGTGTGCCCTACGATGGGTTGGCGCCCCGTCTGGGGTTGTTCCTGCCCTTGCGCCTAGAATTGTGAGGTGGGCACCGACTGGCCCATGACCCCCTGTGGATGAAAGTCATTATAATAAGGGACCCAAATTAAATATCACAAAACTATTGGGACTATATTAGGAAAATAACCCCTATCTCTTATTACAAAGCAGGATGGATCCAAGCTTTCATGTTATTTACAACAAATCTTGGCTCATGTTGCAGCAAAAAATAACAAACCAGGCAACATTTTTAACATTTACAATCGAATTACAATTTAATTCAGACTGAATTAAAGATTATGGAATTATAGATCATTGAGCGTCCAATATAAGTCTGAACTTTTTGGGTCCAATTGCCGACAATATGCTATATATAGTCATTATAGCATTGCAACTAAAATGACAAATTTAATGCTGGCCTAAGACTTTTGCACAATACTGTACAGACAGTAGAAACCTTGGCATCTATAGTGGCCTGAAATGTCATTCGGTAAGTTTTGTGATATACATTTTGCATTGTTGCAATAGAACAAGCTATAATAAGTCAATTTAATAAGTTTCCATACATTTTCAATAAAGTTGTATCATGTTATACGAGTTGACAGATTTCTATTGAGTCAGCTTTTCTATCCAGCTCAATACATCCACTGGACAATTTAAAAAAGAGGCATCTATGCTCTTTGTTTGCGTTGCCTTGCTATAGACCACATGTTTACAACTCTACTTCTACAGCTTGTACAGGTTTCCTGCTTCCAACACGACGATCTGGATAATGTGTTAGAAGGGTGTGTGTTCAAGCCATGCTTACGGACATGAGAAGCCCTGGTCTATAGCAAGGCAATGTAAATAATCTGAGAGCATACAGACCACCTTCTTCTAATATACTTAATGATCTTTCCAGCAACATCCTGCTATTATTTCACACATGAACACCATCAGAGCGAAATGAAAGATTGTGTCAATATTGAGAAATAATTACTGAGAACGAGACTTTTTTCCCATGAGTTTGGCTAACATGACGGCATTATGCAGCGCGAAGTCATCCGAGCCATCGCACGCAGACGCGCCGCATGACACACGTCTGATCAGATGTGACCAGGTAGGCGCCTGATGATAGCAATTGCC
Source organism: Parotocinclus spilosoma (assembly GCA_033117975.1). Classification (NCBI taxonomy): domain Eukaryota; kingdom Metazoa; phylum Chordata; class Actinopteri; order Siluriformes; family Loricariidae; genus Parotocinclus; species Parotocinclus spilosoma. The sequence goes on along the minus strand of JAVSBV010000017.1, from coordinate 895,719 downwards.
CCGACGAGAGCAAAACAAGTGGAGGCACACGCTGTGAGATGGAAGGACGGCAAAAAAAAGAAATCGTAATATAAAGGAAGAGGCGGTTATTGAGATGGAAAGGTGAGAGAGGGAGGAGAGAGAGTGAAAATAAATTTTAAAAAAAGCTAAGAATAACAAGGGAGTGAGGAGAACTGTGGTTTTACAAAAAAAAAAAAAATGATTTCAAAGGAGGAAAGAAAATAGAGGAACGAGAAAGAGAAAAGAAGGAGGAGAGCAAGGGGGCAAAATGAGACCAAATTTTCTTTGGCAATCTCGTCTCTCCTGCTGCAGGTGTGAGGCTATTTCACTAAAGCAGGCCAGACGCGAATGTCATTAGTTCCTAAGCCCCAGGTGAATTTGCCACTGTTCCACATGATTAACCCAGATAATTGTGTGTTGATAGCGAGCATGGTCGATGGAATACAATTTTCAGGCAGAGATTCCTAAACAAACAGCTCAGCACAGGGACTGTGTGTGCGTATGTGTGTGTGTGTGTGTGTGTGTGTGTGTGTGTGCGCGCGCTAAGCAGTGTAGTGCTGTAGGACTGTGACTTGTGATGCTAGAAGCGTCAAAACTGGATACTCTAGAAGACGACTGAGCAAATACCCTTAAAAAGTATTTCAAGTGCTCGTTTGTATATTATACAAAGTCAAATTTAACTTCTGATTGAATAAAACCCATATTGTCATGCAGTCACGCTTGTGCTAGGATTTGAGGAATTCAAAAACTCAAAACTGAGATTAAATACTTTTGACGAGACTGGAAAACGAGCTCAGATGGACAAAGTCATGGGACGTGACCTGGGGACTTGGATGTGACATGCCAGAAATGAGACAAGTATGACCTGGGACAAGACCCAGAGCAGAGAACTTAAAATCCAAGTGACAAACCTTACCTTTCCAGAGGCGAGATTTGAACCGTGGTGGTCCACCATGGGGACCATAAGCCTATCGATGGAGATGATCTAGATTGTATCCCACTTCTGGGAACTCTGGGTTTTGGCTTTACCAGATGTCTTCCAAGGTGAGGTTTACATTTGTCTTCTGGCACCATAAAGTTTAATACAGTTCCTTGGATGTATGGCTAGATGTATGGCTTCCTAACACTATTATGGTTTTTAAAGACAGAAAAACAAGCTGTACTTTCCAGATATGCATTTCCCAGTGTTTTCTGCCTTTCCACAGGCTTCAGAGTCTTGGAATTCCTCAGGGCAGGGGATAGAACTGTGGGTTCCCTAGTTAGAAGTTGAGGTTTCTGCTGAGTTTTATATTAATAAGGAGAGTTCCAGGGTTCTGGTATGGTTAAAACCCTTGCTGCTGGATACAGAGGTCTTAATTTGTTTCTGAACCAGTTTATATAGTTATAGGTTATTAAAAAAACATTGGGGGTGGGGGGGGTTGTTGGTACATACAATGGAGCAGGCACATAGACTTAAGAGTACCTTTTTGAACAGCTTGTCTCAAAAAAGCAGCAGAACGTCATTCACGCACACTTGCCCAAAAAGTCTCTAAACACATCAACCAAGTTGGAACAGTTCAAACGTGTGCTAACGAGTAAATGAGAACACAACAGATAAGGCAGTTTTACACACACACACTGAATGATAGGACTTCTGCTCTTAAAGTACCGCCTCTGCTCGTAGACCTGCAGCAATGGTTGGCTATTGAGGTGACCGGCTGTTTATGGCTACAACTTTTGAAGTTCAAAGATAGGTTTTTATTAATTTTTAAACCGAGTTATAATTAAAGGGGTCCACTGTAACAGGATGGTGGTCCATCTGGAGACATTAAGGGTTTGAAGTGTTCCATTTATGGCTTCTGTTTTATAGTTTGTACTGATCTGCTACACTTTTCCCATCTATCGCTTTAATTTACAACTAAACGTCCGAGATGACTGAATCTCCTTATAGCCATACAGTCAGGGGTGTCATTTAAATCATGAACTTTTGCCCTCACTCCTGTTAATGTATGTAGGCAATGGCACATTGATTTTGGCACGCACATCTGTTTATCATCATTACCCACGACAGACGATTATGCACTTACAAAAAAACGAAAAAAAAAACTTTTCCTGTGCAAGCATTATTAGTGAAACGCAGAGGGAAATGCGAGATTCAACGGAATTCATAATGAGAAGTCATTAATAATGCTCTCACCAAATGCATATTCATCGTCAAATCAAGGCAAAATGACTCCTGCATCATTTCACTCAGTCGACACACAAACGACGACGCCCCGGCCCAAAAAACTAAACATGCCTTCAGCGTCTGATCCTCACATCTCATTTTAATACCATCAGACAGTTTGAAAGTTTCAGACTGTGCAAGTCTGAAGGAAGTTCTAGATTGGTAACGGAAGTCATCCGACATACGTCTGGTAGGACCACCTAAGAAAACACAGCAGTTGCCTGTCGATCCTGCGACGTGTTACTTTCACCTGCAGATGCCGACGTTTTTTTGTGCTCGTGTGAACTCGAGTCCAACATCCTGTTTCGCATTTCAAAAAATGCAGCGTGAAAGGATGCATATCTTTCAAATGTGGTTCGGCACGATGGAAGTCGAATTTTTGCGTAGGCATGTTTGTTCACGTCCTTTTTATGATCAATAAGCACTGTATGAAATGCTGTATCTGCATTTGACTGCGCGTGAGCTTAACTTCTGCAGCGTAACTTTTACATTCCTGTTTGTATCGTCTGCCATGTTCAGTACGTCCGGAGCTAAACGGGTTCGCTTTATTGAGTTCACCTCCACCCAGTCCCACCAGAGTGCTGTAACATCCATCATTCAGTTATCAGGAGACAATGTGCCTCCAATAACTTACCACCGGGGACGCATTACCTTAAATCTATTTTGTGATTTAATTCAAATTTTGAGCAGCACGGTGGTTCGGTGGGTAGCACCGCTGTCTCACAATAAGAAGGTCCTGGGTTCAATCCCAGGGTGGAGCAGCCTGGGTCCTTTATGTGTGCTGTCTGCATGTCTTCCGTCTGGGTTTACCCCGGGTACTCTGGTATCCTCCCAAAGACATGCGTGTTAGGTTAATTGGTGTCTCTAAAGTGGCCCTTAGTTTGTGACTGTGTGCATAAACGTGTGTGTGCCCTATGATATATTGGCACCCCATCTGAGGTTTGTTCTTCTCTTGTGCCCAGAGTTGCCGTAAAAGATAATGAATGAATACATTTTATTAGTAATTTGGGTTTTATTATTAATTTAAATTGTATTATTTAATTACATTTTCTATTACTACAACTTAATTATTTCAGTTAACATCTAGGCCACCCAAGAAGGATGGGTCCCTTTTTGAGTCCCAAGGTTTCTTACTTCTATATTCAGGGAGTTTTTCCTTTGCACTGTCACCCTAGGCTTGCTCAATTTGGGATTGGCCTTTTAAGATAATATAATATTGTAAAGCTGCTTTGAGACAATGCATTTGAATTTGAACTTAGCTTCAAGTATGCTTGGAAAAAATTAAGATTTTAAAGATTTTATTTGTAATTGTTCTCTGCCTTATACTTTCGGAATATGCTTTGGCAAACGGCTTAGCGGCTCTGGATTTATTTTTCTACAAAGTGTCTTAGAACTATCGGGAGCTGCAGATTGAAGGCTTTTAGGGCTTGTTTCTAAAGCATAATTTCTAAATTAGGCTTGTTCCCTGATCCTATATCTTTCTTCAGGGTGAGTTAAAGCCTCGTGCTGCGCCGTGGACTTTTCGCAAATACTGCCAAAACCATTGTTGAGGGTTTTAGTGGAAAGCGGTTCTTCGGACGATCACTACGTGGCTTTTCATCCATAGTTCTGGTTTCTCTGAATTTGGCTATGAGGGATTTAACAGTACTGTGTGCGTCTTAGATTAAGTCGGCATGAATTGGACATAAATGCTAAAACTTTTAGCAAACACCAGGTAATGTTCTGTTTTGGCTAAAGAGTCATGCTGGTCATTCAAACAGTACTAGTTAACCGGCATAACCAGTAAACCTTTTCTTGTAAACAAGTTAGAAGAGCTTTCGAGTCTCATGCTTATGACTAACATATCAGTGTCCATTGTTTATATGCAGAATAGCAAGCATTGAACCAACTTTGTGCATATATATTTCTCACAATTTATTTAAAAAACAATGCTGCATTGACAAACCCAAATCCCCAACAACCCAAAAGTTGCTAACTATACCCATGAAAAAATGTACTGTCAAAATTGCTTGATAGTTTTAGTGTAAACTTTTATATAGTTCTACTATAAATTGTTGATGGTAATTTAGCCACTTTATTGATCTACTGTCAAATTTCATAGCCCATTTTTCCTGGGTGCTGCTCACAAAAATGAGGGGATACCTCAAAATATCCCATCATGAAATGACCCCTAATGGTTGTGAGCTGTAAAGTTGTAAAGCTGTAAAGAGCTGGAAGTGTAACTTGCTAGCTGTTCTACAACAGAGGACTTTTTGCTCTGGCCGGGTGTAGTCTTGCTCAGTAGGATTTTAAGCTGAAAGTTTGCAGTGTGATCGCGGCTTAACGCAATGCAACCTCCTTACTGTACGCTGCAGTGCTGAGGCAGAGATCAGCATTTAGCAAAGAGCAAGCGAGTACTCGAGGTATCATCAAGCTCTTGCTGGGTTATGAGCGTCTGCTCGGCGGCTGAGATGCTCTTCTGGGCTGGCTGCGACAGATGAGGGCTCATTAGGCAGTGTGGCAAATAGAGGTGACGAGAGGAAGCAATCGGGGTAAGCAGGGAGCAGGGAGGCCTAATTGGGGTGTGTGATTACACCGACTGCTGTTAGCAGGAATTAGAGTACAACAGACAAACCCAGCAGTGTGAGGCTCGTTCTTGAGAAGGTAGAGAAGGTGGCAGGGCAGGTTTAGCGTTAAATACGGTCTAATTACGACACTACTGTTGAACTATAGCTTTAAACAAGTCAAATAGGAACGGACCATAAGATGGGAAGAAACAAGGGTAACTTGACATGGCCATAGGGTGTCATATATTCTTACAGTTTCATACTTCTTCTGGGTCGCCAGGGAGCCTGGAAGCACAGGGCACAAGGTGGAAACCAACTCTAGATAGAGCACCAATCCAGTCCATCATAAGGTGCAGGCTCACACTGGAACACTTTAGTAAAACCTGTTAACCGAAAAAACGAAAATAAAACAAACGTGAAGGCACCAGTTATTTTTAATTTTGACCTCACAATAATATAAGGTTCACAAAAATTAATTCGAAAAAAATTATTTGTTAGTTTAGTCCAATTCTGGGTCACCAGGGAGCCTGGCAGCACAGGGCACAAGGTGGGAACCAACTCTAGATAGAGCACCAATCCAGTCCATCATAAGGTGCAGGCTCGCACTGGAACACTTTAGTGACACCTGTTAACCGAAAAAAACTAAAATAAAACAAACATGCAGGCACCAGCAAGTTATTTTTAATTTTGACCTCACAATAATATAAGGTTCACAAAAATGTATTCGAAAAAAATAATTTGTGAGCAGTGTATATAAACCTCTCCTTCTCTCTCTCTCTCTCTCTCTCTCTCTCTCTCTCTCACACACACACACACACACGCACGCACGCACACACACACACACACACACGCACACAAACAAGCATAGCTTTTTGGGACTTTCCATTGACATAATAATACATCTGATCCTCACTCTCACATCAGTAACCAAAAGCAAAACCTTTTGGCTCATTTGGTGTTTTAAATCAAATTAGTAGTTTTTGTAAACAAGCAATGAACGTTGTGAGGAGCAGACACATGAGCCAACGAGTTCTAAATACCCAGTGTTCATATAAATGTTAGTCAAGGGATATATGGTCCCCACAAGTGTAACAAATACCTGGTCTCTCTCTTTCTCTCTCTCTCTCTCTCTCTCTCTCTCTCACACACACACACACACACACACACACATTCTCCTCATGCACCCATCCTATCAAAGCAGGCAAAGTGGCAGACATCAAAGATATGGTGCTTCCTAATCAAACGATGTCATCATAATGCACCTCTTTGAACCGGCTCTTCTGGAACCGCGCGACAAAAAGGCTTAATTAGTACACGCAGCTCGAGCCGGGGGAGCTTTGTCCTCTCGTTCTCCCTAAAACCCTTGTTGTAAGCCGATGATATTCTTAGCGAAAACAAAAGTGGCAGCGTGATGGCGGCTGACTCGGAGATGAGAGCAAACACAGGCCGCATTATCCTCGTGGTGGTAAAATTGAACGAGTTTCTACGTAGTTTTTAAGACCTTCCAAGTAATAAAATGACTATTATAGCAATCTTATCCATATAATATATTATAATCTTAGCATATCAATACTTAAATAAAATAATAACATACCGTATATATATACAACAAAATAACGTATATATAATAAAAATAATAACATACCGTAATGTGTCCAATACATATCCAGTACTCACTTTTGTTA
>JAVSBV010000017.1:876958-888453 GCA_033117975.1 Parotocinclus spilosoma | reverse complement strand
GATATATATGTTATAGTTATAGTTATGTTATATGTTATAACTGTATGTTATAGATAGGGAGACATATATATATATATATAGATAGATAGATAGATAGATAGATAGATAGATAGATAGATAGATAAAGGATATATATATATTATAGTTAGTTAGTATAGGTAGATAACTGTATGTTATAGATAGGTATATATATATATATATATATATATATATATATACCCCGTAAATAAAGCTCTAAATTCTATGTTAGGTATGTCTACCTATCTATAACATACAGTTCACAAAAATTAGGGGATATTTAAAAATGAAATATCCCATAATTAAATATCACTATTTTTTGTGAGCAGTGAGAAAGAGAGAGGAAAAGAGAGAGAGAAAGCTTTATTGTAATTGTATTTTATACTACGGAATTCTGAAACGAGTGATACCTCTTACAAGACAGAGTGCAAGACAACATAAGTACATAAAGACTATGTTTTTTAATTTTAAGGGCACATAAAGGTAATATAGCATGTATAAAATAAAAACAGTACAAGTGTATTGTACAACAGTAGACTGAAGATTACAATATGTACAGTGTACATAATATATACTATATATAGTATACATAAATTATTCTTTATTAGAATACAACTGGAACTAGAGGGCATTTGTATGATATTGAGGCAGGATGGGATCACCTGGATAGACAAATAAATAAATTATAGTCTAAAGATTTATTAACTCTGGTAAGTGTTGATAGAACCCTGGCATGATACAACAAAAGATTATTTCAAAAAGCCTTAAAACAATCTCCCCTAAAGAGTTCAAAAATTTGCCTAGTGCCAAGGGAGGTCACATTAAATACTGTAGAAGCCATGTTCTGAAAGTTGTTTTTTAAATTTTGTGTACATATGTCCCACAGTTTGCATTTTATTAAAAGGTGTGAGAAATAATTGTGTATGGTTATCATACCTTTTTTTGGTGGTCCAAGACTTTTGTACATATGTTTACTGCAAAAACATTGATCCCATGAAGTTTGTTTCAAAAATGGCAATGGCATTACTGACAAATATTTTTTTTCCTTTTTCTTTTAGACATATGTAAAGGATAGGTTCTGCCCTATTCCACTGTACCCATTGACCCTCTACGAAGGTGCAGCGAAGGCAAATGGTATTGTTCAGTGGTATATCCTGTGTCATTTACCTATAGTCTGAAGGACGCTTAGAGTTATCTAAATCAGAATTCCTATAGTTGGATGCACTGCATGTACATGTGTGACTTACAACAGTGCGGACTGGCATGTTGCATATTTCAAATTGAGGTTGCATTTAGCATCTATAACAGAGTTTAAAAGTTAAAGAAAACACAATCCCTGCATTTTTTAATGCTAAAATGTGTTTGATATGAATAATGGTGGCCATACAGAGTGTTCTCTGTAAGTAAAACCCTTTGCTTACCTATACCTATGTTTATGTCCTGTGATGCTGGACTATTTAGACATTCTGTGGTTAACCTAAAAACCAATCAAATACAGGGTTCCTTAAACGCACCAATTATAAGACATAATATATAAACACAGTGATGTCACAAAAAAACAACAACCTTGTTCCTAGTCCTAATAAGGCTGCCTAGTTTGCTTGTGCTAATGCAGTGTTTACATTACCTCCACATGTAAACCAAATGGCTGCGCCCCTAGTGGCCAAGATCGGCAACAGCGCATCACTTATGCCCGCAGTTTCACACCTGCTACTACTGACAGATAGAGATGTTATTATGGACTGGAATGCTTAACCTATTGTAAAATGTCCATATGTTACAGATACTGTACAGAATTCCCATGCTCATATTTATTTACATGCTTCAATTACCTGCACATATGCATGAAACTGCAGGGGAGAGAGAGAGAGAAATGGCACCATACTGGAAAATAGACACACATAATAATTTAATTGAATCCAGTGTTCTACAGGCGATATTATGAGATTATGCAAAAGTTGCATGTAACCTCTAAAGGGAAAAAACTGTATAAGACTGTAAACTGTAAACCCATGTAGACACAAGAAGGACATGCAAACTCCACGCAGAAAGGACCCAGGCCGCTCCACCCTGAACTCAGGACCTTCTTGCTATGAGGCAGCGGTGCTACCCACCGAGCCACCGTGCTGTCCCAAGTTAGAAATGTATTCCTGCAAATATCTAAGTTATCAGACATTGCATAAACACAAATGAATAATCAGAAAAGATGTCCAAATGATCACAATTCTCAACTGGGAAATGTATTCTAAAATATATGCATTAAAATAAACAGAGATATGTGTTCTGGTGCAGTGGTATCTCAAACTGTACTGTCACTACAAAGCTCTGGAGATCCGGGTTTGAGTCCAAGCTCAGCCATTGTCTTTTTTGGATTTGCATGTTCTCCCCATATTTTGAATTTCCTCTGGGCACTCTCATTTTCTCTCACATTGGTGTCTCTAAAAGTGTCCCAGACTGAGCGAGCGAGTGAGAGAATGTACCCTGCGATGTATCGGCACCCTGTCTAGGGTTTCTACCTTGCACCCTGTGCTGCAACAACACCTCCCCCATCCTAAGTCAGATAAAGAGATTATAGAAAAGTGCGCGGAATGAAAACAATTATTATTGTTTTATGCTCCATACAAAAAGGTTACTTCAGTTCAGAGACGCAACGAGCCGGGTACTAACCCGGGAAAAAAGTGCAGGAAAGTGGCCCAAATCTGATTTTCTATTTTCTGCCTATATTTAATGAGATCAATGTCCTATGTTTGTCTAAACATTTCATGCTCCCAAACTGAGCAATAGATCAACCCTTTCCAGACCTGCTCATCCAGAGGTTAAATAATCAAATGGAGTCAACAGTAACAGGTTATTCTTTAATGGAGCATGTTATTCAGCCATGACCAGGTCTTTGGTTGTGTACTTCTTTAAACTTTGTATTTAATATCTTTTATATGTTTCTCTACAAATTTCGTTAAAACATGGGACGATTGTGATAATATGCCTTCAAATTTAGTTTGCACTGCTGTTATTCTGCTTTCCTTCTCCTCAGATCATTTATGACAAATAGTTAGAGTGACAAAAAAGTCACATTAATTGTGTGATCTGGCTGTCCAGTCACATTGCCGTATATCGGATGTGTATCGCATTTCCTTACCAAATATGTAAGTGTCCCAAATCAGAACTGGAAATATCAGATTCAATGTGTATTTTACGTTCACACTGCCCCGAAGATTGGTAAAAGGTTAAATTTGGACCACTTTTTCCTTTTGCCTGAATGTTGCTCTAGAGACACAAAATGGCTTGACTCACATAAGGGGAGAACATACAAAATCCACACATGCTATCTATCTTCTTTGTATCTGTGCGTGCCATTTTAAACATTTTATAACCAATCTCTATTTGACTCAATTTCATTTCTAGCCAAAGACAGTTCCTCAAGTTTCTTTCTGTTTTTAACGTTTCGTTTTGTAAAAAGATGCACTGGCTAACTTTGCAATCTCAGACATGCTACTGAAGACATTTTGTAACGCTTCTGCGAGGCAGGAAAAAGCTCTGACTTTCTGTAGGCTAAACAGCGTATTAAAGACAATCCTAATTTAAAGAGCCCTTAGCTAATTATATATTTAGTTAAATAGCCTTGGAGTATCCCATTTGAATAATATGTTAATGCTATCAGCCATTCTCTTTGCGATGACATTTTGGTTTTTTTTCCATGAAATTAGTAACAGAAAAAATGATAATGACTCATCAGCAGGCAGTGCAAATATCATGATTTCCATCATAGGTTATTGCTGCATATGAAGTTGCCGTGTGGTCCCATAAGAAGGTGATGCACTGAATCTTAAGTAGTGCACAGAGCGAGCATAACTCAGGCCAGTTCCATGTAACATCTTCTTTAGATGTCAAGAAGTTCACATCCTTTGCTTTAACTGGAGTCTGATCACAAGTTTACGACTGTACGGCCTTTATTATGGGCTGAAAAGAAAACATGTAAAAAATGAGAATCAGCAATCACATGGTAATGCTTAAAATAAACTCATTGACCTAACAATAAAAATGGATGGACCAAGATGGAAAAGTCAGATCGCTGTAAAACACGGCGTGCTGTTTTGTCTCAGGCAGACATGTAAATAATTACAAATGGGGTCTGATTCGACACTGATTGTGCCTCAAGAGGTGCCCTACATAAAAGCTGTCAGTGGCTACTTTTGGGTAGTGTACCTCATGGTGAGAGACTATTGACTGCAACAATGCATTTGAAGACTTTTTGCCCAATTGACAGACTTTCAGACGGTGGGCATCATCAGACTGAGAGAAGCAGGATGGTTGTTTGGCTGAACTGTCTGCCTTCTAGACTGTTCTGACCTAGCTTTTAGAATGTCTTGGGAGCAGTGTGAAAAATTATATAGTGCTCACATGGTGAAAAGATTCCTGTTGGTCCAGACAAACCACCAGTAGAGAAGATTGTTTGATCGGTGTACAAGGATAAGCAGATTTCACAGTTTCCTTGTCGACCATCCAGACACAGGTGGCACCTTCACTACATACCCCTGTCTCTCCCGGGACCACTTCCAGGCATCCAGTACGTATCCCGCCATTGACACCCAACCATCGCCTTTGTTTGCAGTGGTGTCACGAACAAAAAACCTGGACTGTTATGAACTGGATCCGTATTGTCTTTAACGATGAATCTAGGATTTGTTAGGGATCCAACGGCAGTCAGGTTCAAGTATGGTGGCCTCACGGGGAGCACTATGATCCTGCACCCAAGGGCCGGTGTGATGGATGAGGATCTACAGACCCAGCTGAAACCATCAGACTCACTGATACAATACGAAACCTGTATGCATCCAATACCGAGCCATATCTCATGTTGCCCGTATCCAGGCTAGTGGAGGCTAATAGGGTACGAGAGCCTCCTTTCAATTGTGTTCCACAATTATTCCTCTAATATTGTAAACAGTAAAATATATCATCATTACATTTGAACATAACACGATTTATTCGATTCCCAAACATCCTTAATGAGTTCTTTTTTTGTCAATAAGTGAAACATATAGAAACATATGGTACAGTCTGTAAATCTGTAAACTGAAAAGTGGAAAGTAAGCGGAACTGATAATGTGGACAGTGAGTGTAGGTGGTCATTATAAAGTGATCGGCAAGTCTATATACTGTATAATATAATATAATATAATATAACATAACATAACATAACATAACATAACATAACATAACATAACATAACATAACATAACATAACATAACATAACATAATATAATATAATATAATACAATACAAAAGGTATCTTGCATTGTTGTTATAGAGGGCTTGTGTTCTTTTTAACCTCCTGCCAAATGATTTTCATTTACATGTCATTCCCGGTTTCCACTTTCATCTAAAATAACACTCCTTGTGTAACATCCTGATGAGGAGCGGCTTAATGATGAGGTGAAGTATAGGTGCATTTGGCCCCGTCTCCCCCCCCCTCTACCTACTTCACTTAATAAAAAGCAGAGCGCGATGTCCAGTCGTTACGCAGACTCCACTTTTGATATTTAATTGTCCATTGTAATCCTCTCCACTCGAGGACTGCAAATGTGCCGTTTGAAATCCAGGCCTAAGACGGGGAGGGGGAGGGTAGCGTGGGAGAAGAGGCTGCATTCAACTCGGCCCACTTCACAGTGGTTGTTAAATTAAAAGGTTTGGTCCAACTGAAATGTAAATCACACTTCTTGAAAACAAATTAGGTCCCAAAGATAACAGCATGGTGCTCGGTCAATAAAAAAATTGCCTCCACCGGGTTGTTTTGCTTAACTGTATTGCAGTGGGTATAGTTTGATCGGCAAGTGTAGGGAATTTCTGGGGCACATCACTGACATGAGTCACACACAGGAGCACAGGATTATCATTATTAGTGGCATACATGTCCTAACATTCTTGTAATCACAATTCCTTAACTACTAAAAAAAACATGTGGACCGCAAAAGAGGTTTCTAATATTTTTTAGCAACCAAGGCCCATATTTAAGAAGAAACAGTGTGTCTGTAGTGTATTAACACATCACACAGAGTAATCCTGGTCTTCTGTGCTACCAAGGTCCTGATCTGAGTACCTGAAGAACCGGGAAGGTGGAAACCCCTGGGCAAGGTGGAAAACAGACATAGCTGAGACAGTTCATAGCACAAACTCTTCCCTATATCTTGCCAGACAAACCAGGGAGCACAAAAGGGAGCCCAGTTCATGTTGCCACTGAGGTTTGGAGTTCAAGTTCTGGTTTAATCTGTGTTTGCGTCGTTGTCCTGGCATAGTGTGGAGTTCCATTACTTCCTGACTTGTCTTCCTCCTTGTCTGGGACTTCCTACTGCCCAGTTTGAGTTCCCTGAGAGCTGGATTCTTAGATCTTAGGAACACAGATGTAAATGAGACAGACAGTAGTGCAACTCAACCCTAAACTAGGACCAAACATGCTGGGAGGTGGTAACCTAGACATAGACATGCACTGGGAACAGGGCAAGTAAGTAAAAACAGGAGCAACCCAAGACAGGGCGCCAATCCATCACCTGGAACGTAGACTTACACAACAAGGGCAGTTTAGAAACCTCAGTTAATATAACATGCATGTCTTTGGACTGTGAGAGGAAAACTGAGTACCTTTAGTAAACCAACAAGGACATGGGGAGGACATGCATACTCTATAAAGAAAGGACCCAAGTTGCTTCAACTGGGAACGAACCGGTTTGTGTGAGGCAAAATTGCTACCTTCCTAGCCACCACGCCAGCCCAAATTTAAGTTTGTTTGCTTAATTTAAGTTAAGGTAATGGACTATGAACCAGAAGGTCCAGGGTTCAAATCCCACCTCTGGCAAGCTGCCACAGTTGAGTCCCGGAGCAAGCCATAATTTAACCCATAATTGCTTGGATTGTAAGACTGTATGAATTGTAAGTCGCTCTGGATAAGGACGTCTGCTAAATAATGTAAATGTAAATTGACAAAATGATCAAATCCTAAAGAACAGCCTTACAAAAGGTATAACATATAATATGTAAGATAGAAATAAATATATGTTTAAATAGAGCCCTTCAAATAAAGTAGTAAACAAAATACCACACAGCATTCAAAAAAGTGTTGTTTGATATCTACTCTGTAGTCTTCAGCTTCCTCCAGTCCACTATATGGTGAAAGTGATGTTCAAACAAGACCCTGCTTGGTATCATATATCACTGGTGCATTGTTTATTAATTCCAGAAGTACATTTGAGCGCTCGTCTATCTGTGTAGATCTATGTTCTTTCTAGGTCTCAGGTCAGTGAGCAGGATGTAGATGAACAGGTCGCACTGTGGCCTGGTCGCGCTCTCTCTCTCATTCTCTCTCTCTCTCTTTCTCTTTCAGAAATCCCCAAAGGTGCTATTACTCACCTCAATCAGTCTCTTGTTTGGCCCACTTTGCCTCAATTAAAGCCAGTTGAAGTTACAAATTTGCTGCGAATTAAGCTTGTTGATATCCTGAAACAGGCATTGGAAAAAGGTAGGGGGGGTGAATGGTCCTCAGAGGGGGCAGAGCGGGTGTATCAGGACTCATCTTGGCCTTGGAAGCTCTGATGCCAGTGATACTCAGGTCTAGGGAAAGAGGCCACCTCGGCAAACCTGTCCCTCGATGAAGAACAAAGGCGGCCATTGTTAGCCTTGGAAGTGATGGGTCTGCAAATGGAATCCTTCAGTAGGAAACAATGACAGCCGGATCGGTTTAGTGCAACCAGAGCTCAGGCCAGGTGCCCCTCCTCGACTTCTTAATTGACCTCATTTGTTACTCATACCTCCCGGTCGCGCTCGCTATCGCCGGTCCAGGTCAGTGGCCACTCAGAAGAGCCACCTCCTCTACCCTGACCGACTTCATTTCGGCCTGTGAAACAGGACACCCCCAAAATATCCCAATTACACTGCCACTTCATGTTCTTTTGTGACTGGATTTTGCTTACTCTTCCCCCCTCGTAGGCACAAAGGGACGAATTGTGCTGTGCCAGCGGCTCAAACAGGTATGGCTGTTCTTACAGGAAGCCAGAAGGATCACATGTGTGGATAATTACCTCAAGCTTTTAATGGCCCCCAGTAGAGGCCGGTAATGGACTCAGAGTTATGTAAACTGTCATTTATACGCCTGCCTCTGTGCTGTCCTCTCCTGGCTCTCCTGGAGGATCCGATTCGGCGGCGTTACTCCGGAGATGTCAGAGCCGTTAATGTACTGTGCACTTGTAGAGCGGTGCAACTCATATCATTAGCCAGATGTTAAGTGTAGTCGCTTGTAGTTGTTCAGTGTAGCACGTAATGGCCTGAGCGCAGGTGCAGGCATACATCCTAATTGCGTGAAGTGCTTAAAGCTCGTAATCACCTGTCTATGAAAAAAAACTATTGCAATGTTATCTAAACAAAAAACTGATTATTAGCTCTACCAGATCCAGGATGCAATTTACAGGATTTCTAATAGATTTTGGAATATGACTACTGGGATTTACTTAGGGTTTAACAATCAGACTTGCCTTAGAGTTCCAGTTTACACTCCTCATTTCACTCCAAGCTCCACATCCCTATATGGACCTTGCATTCAGTGTTTCCATGCATTGAAAGTTAACCATCAAAAGTCCCTTTACTCCTGGAACAACTGCCGCCAATGTTCTCCAAAACCCTGATCATCCACCACACAGTCAGAAAATCTTGTGCAAGGCTACTCTGGTATGGAAAACAATTTAATATGAACAGGCGCTTTCACACCAGAGGAACTATGTCATAGTTCTTAGAACTGTGCCCCTTTTGATGTTGCTCTGAGAATTATTGTAGTTTTTGCAATGGCATTATAAGGACTTTTAGCTTGTACTTCGAGGTAGGGTTATTTCTCAGTGCATAGGAACCCTGAGTGATGTAAGTATGTGGTTCAAACTTAGAGTACAGCCATTGGTCCAGATATAGTCACACAAGTGTCTGTGTTGAACTAAACCGCCACGTTTAAATCCACTTGCACAAATGGCAGCCATCTAAACAACATATATCTATGCCCTTAAAATGGCAAGAACACAAATAAATTAACAGACAGTGAATTTCAGGCTTTACATAGCCTATATGTGATGGCGAAGGTACAGCGAGCAAAATTTGTGGGGCTTATATCACTACAGGGCCACGCAATGTTTCTAGCGGCAGTATAAATGCATACCAGAAAAGGCCCTGGAACCGTTGTAGTTCTCATACGGGGAATTTCTCTATAAGAAGTACTCCTAGGAAGCTTGAAAATGGCAGTTTAGAACTGGGTAGTGATTAATGGCAGCCAAGGTCAGGCCAGTTCTGTAAGCTTGTGTGAGAATCTGCTTTGTAACTGAACTGTTTGAGTGAAGGTGGGACCTTTTTACTCAACAAGCTCCTCAGCATAACCCAACGTTTGCAAAGCACTTCATAAATATGCCATGATTTGCAATGGAATTTCTGTCCGGACACTCATTTTTGGTTAATAACCCTTTTTTTCTGATTTTTGTTTCAAATTTCTCCAACACTGCCTTGGTGGCGTCCTCAAAGTTGGCATAAGTTTGCAGTCCGTTTCATCTGCACATTCGAGTTGGTTGTCACAGGCAGAAGGGTTGGCTTCGGCAAAAGCTAATTAGCCAAATTTCTTTATGATTCTCCCCTTTCTATCATCTGACACATTCCCTAAAAAGTTAGGGTACCGCCAATTACCGCCCGGCGGCCTTGGCCTCGGCACGAGCACGTGCGGCGTTCCAGGCGTCGAGGTGGCGTGTTTAGTGGCCGGGTCTTTTGTCGACGGGAATGAGAATGAAATTAGACTAATAGGAAGCTTGTTTCCAGTCGCTGATTAAAAGGCCTTGCTGATCCTCAGGCATCACCCGTGTCCGTTTTGGAACACGCCGAGAGAACGGGAGTACGAGTAAAAGCGTCAGATTGCTCCTGTAATGTCATTTCGGACATCAGCCCGCCTGTCTCCTCGGGGTCATCTTTCCTCTGCCTTCCTTGGTTTTTTTTTCGTGTGTTTGCGTCTCTTTCCTTTGGGCTGCTAATTAGGCAGAGCGTCCAAAATTAATCAACGAATCCACCAGGGCGAAGGACGATCTGTCTGGAAACAAAGTGCACTCGCCTATGCACTCCGGAGCCCTCGGCTATGGCGCGAGAGCCAAACAACCAAGCAGACGGCCAAGTGACACAAAAATTCATATAAGTATAAAATTTTGCACTCATTTTCCATGTCAGCTTGTCACATCTAATTATAAATGCTGATTTGCTTGTTGTGGTAAGCGAGCTCATGGGAGCTCGGGCATCTGAACACCGTCATATGGTCAACGTCTGCGGCGAGGCAGCCGGGCTACACTTTCTACACCTTAGTAGGTTTTGGAAGCCAGTAAAATATTGGGTAATGAGAGAAAAAGAGAAATGTTGTGGATCTTTAAGAGATAATTTTACACAATTCTCAGTTATTCTCGTTCAAACTCATTCTTAGCAGTCACCATCTGATCTTCGTCTCGAAGATCTTGAAGCATCTCAAAGACGCTACTGATATCTAGGCTTTTTATTAGCGTATATATCACCCTCTTTCCTTGTTAAGTGCCTTTATTGCTCTCGCTCTCTTTCTTTTTTTAATAAACACTAATTAGAACAGGGCCTGGAGGCTATTTGCGACCTTTCCATATGGAAATGTAGACATGGTTTTATGGAAGGAGCTAAGGGATTATGAAGGGTTCTGTGTCGCACCACTCCGGGCACGTTTCTCACTTTTGATACTGATACATCTCTTTGGTGAGACGCTTGCCAGTGAATGGCAGCAGACAGATCGTTGACAGGTGTAAAAAGCACACAGCGAATGTCGTCTCATGTCACTCATGCTTGAGACAGTGCTTTAGTTTTGGTCCTTGTAAGGATCCTTGTGCCAAGCAACACCTTTGCAGGGGCAGGAACAAACATTCTTGAAGATCATCAAGACAGTCATTAATATACTAAAACATTCTCATAAGACTTTATATACAGAACTGTTTAATAACAGGGGGAACAGGAAATGCTATAGTCTGGAATAATATTCAGGAAAACACAATGCTGGGCTATATGCTTTTGCATCGCAATAGTGGAATGGGCATCACGGTGGCTCGGTGGGTAGCACTGCTGCCGCACAGCAAGAAAATCCTAGGTTTAATCCCAGGGTGGAGAGGCCTGTGTTCTTTCTGTGTTGAGTCTTCATGTCCGCCGTTTGTCTGCGTGGGTTTACTCTGGGTACTCCGCTTTCCTCCCACAGCCCTTAGAAATGAGTATTAGGTTAATCAATTACTCTAAATTGGCATTGACGTGTGTGTGTGTGCGTATATATACAGTCGATTCTGGTTAATGGGATCACATCGGGACGGGATTGTTTTGGTCCTAATAACCGGCTTGTCCGATTAAACGAACATGCCCTATGTTACAAGACGGGGCGTGCTATGTAACATATTAAATGTTTATTAAACCTTTA
>JAVSBV010000017.1:850534-870163 GCA_033117975.1 Parotocinclus spilosoma | reverse complement strand
CACCAGGGCAGAAAGCCACACAAACCACAAAGAGAGAGAAAGAAAGAGAGAGAGAGAGAGAGAGAGAGAGAGAGCACAGACCCTCTCTATCAGATTACTCCTGCTTGTTTTACCTTCAGAAGATGCTTTAACACTGTCACGCTCTGATATTACAGCTAACGTATCCCGTTATACTTGAACCTCTTTCAGAGACCGTGTTTCTCCCTGAGGGGCACTGATACGGGTGCTGCATACAAAGCGAGGTCTTCACTTTAACCCTATCGTACCAACCCACCTGGGTTTTGCTTCCTTTACTAATAGCTAATTAAGCAAACAACCCATTACCCATATCTCAACAATTATTATTGATTGTATTGCAACAACGAGATATAGTAAGTAAGTAAGTAAAATGTATTTATATAGCACTTATCCCAGACAGTAGGCTCAAAGTACTTTAGAAACAACAAAATCGAACAATACACTGTACAAATGTAATACTTAAAAACACACAGAACATAAACAAAACAGCACAACAAAACAATCCTACCATGCTGCATTATCTAAATGACTGTTTAGAAAGGTATGTCTTTAGGTGTTTTAACAGAATCAGCAGATCTAAGTGACGGAGGCGAAGTGTTCCATAACTTAGGAGCAAAAACCTTAAATGCGAGGTTTAGGCGGGACCGTGGAACTACTAGACGTAAGGAGTCTCACTGAGTAATGAGGTTGCAGTAATTCTGACCGTGTAATGCTCTATATGTAAGCCTAAGAATTTTAAACTGGATCCTGTACTCCACAGGAAGCCAGTGACAAAACTCTAGCAGGGGTTATGCTAGTAAAAGTAAATAAGTTATAAAAGTAAATAAGGAATCAGAATAAAATGTATATGCGCAGGTTTAACCACGTTTTGTGAAACATTTATTCGGTCAGATTTTTCCACAAACTGTTATATAATATAAAATGTTTTTTTCTCACCCCCCCCAAAAAAACTGCGCGCAGCCAATACGAAAATGCATCAGAGACGTAGCTAAAGACAGCAGCCGAAGTGTAAACAAACGTGGTGATATGTAACGATCACACACTGAATCGAAATATAGACATGCACGATGAAATATAAACAATAACTAAACATACTTCACTGGCTGCACACAACCAAGAGGGATTGAGTCCATACTAACGTCCAGAACAGACAATGCAGTATCTCCTTTTAAAGACTTAAGCAGAGTGCTATTTGTTTTTGGCAGCAAAAGTTACATACTGTAACGTAATACTATAAATGTCATTAAGCGATAAATGTCATTAAGCTATATGCAAACAAAACAAAAAAGTAATCAAAGTATAAACTAATATTTATGGCAGTAAAAAGACTCATGATAAACCTTGTGTAATTTGACCAGCTCATTACGGCCACAATGTCTAAAGCTTAAAGACAGAGCTTTATTTTGTTTATATAATTACATTTTGTCATCATCATTATAATTATTATGATTTAAATATGTATTATTTAATTATTTATTTATTATTTACTTAATTGACTTATTTTTTCCTTTTTCACCCTAGTTTATCCTGGTCAGGGATAATAATAATAATAATAATAATAATAATAATAATAATAATAATAGCAATAATAATAATAATAATAATAATGAGTTAATACTTAAATTAAATATTTAACTAATCAATTAAAATACAATTAATTAATTAATTTAAAAAGACAATTATTATTATTATTATTATTATTATTATTATTATTATTAAGCACCGATTGTCAATTAACTATAAATGATTCAGTGTACTAAATACTAACGACATAATTAGTAAAGAAGCACAGTTTTAAGACTATTTCATTATTAATTGGCGTTCAGTTTGTTCTAGCACATAGTGCATAATAAATAGAACGCATTGTAAATTCATTTGAATTATACCTGGCTGTACAAGACGCTGGAACAAACACCACCCCTTCATCAGTGTGCAGATAGGAGCCTTAGAGTGTTAATTAATGAAAGACGAGCTCTTTGCCAATTATGTTATAGTTTTTTTGTGCGTAGCCCCTCACCCCGTTAATCATGGCTGGTCCTCGGCTCATTGTGCTTCTTGCTTTCGCTGCTACAGCGAGTTTTTGTGCCCCTTTCAGAGAGGAGGGTGGAAGTGTGAGAGAAGTGGAGGGGAGAAGGTTGAAATAATTTGTTTAATTTGGAGCTGCTGGGTGTCTGGGCAGGTGAGAGCCTGGTGTGTGCGAGCACCGCGGGGGATGGCAGTATAGCAGGGTTAGCCCGAATGGCTCGAGTCACCCTTCGCTTACTCCACTCTACTTTTTTCTGCTGCCCTTCACATCATTTTGCCCAACTGCTAATTACTCTGTTCAACTATTCGCTTTTTACTACTGCTTCACCTTGTCTTGTCTTGTTGCTCTTATACTATTCTTTTCTACTGTGCTCTTCCTACTGCACTATAGTTCTTGACACCATCTTACTGCTCTTCACTTTGCTGACCATTGAATTTAAACCAGTATGCCTAAGTAGCTTAGATACTTAGAACTGTAGAGCCCTCAAAACACCATCTGAACAACGTGATTGGTCTGTGATTTGCTTCTCTTTTATAAGTTCACGCAGTCATGCCAGTTTTACATGACTCATCAGTGGCAGCTGGTGTTTTTTTAATGAGGAGGCACATATGTTTGCATAATGTAATTAATCAGCTGTAGCATGCTAGTATGCTTCCTGTGTACTGTAGTTTTAGAGGATACATGATCACACTATAGACACAGAAAGATTCACAGGCTTAAGTAGATGCTTGCTAGAATTATACCATGGGCTTCAAGTGATATTTTGCAAGTATGCTATGCTGTTCATCAGATGTATACACTGTTCATCAGATATATCATCATATGTGGGATATATCATCATTTGATTCACTAAAATGTGTAAAAGGTTTTGAGAATGGCACAAATTTTGACTATCACAAACTCAAGACTATCAGATCTTATCACAAAAATGACTGCATTCAAGGCACTGCATTTCAGCCCTACATACTAGCCAACTAACATCATTTCAGTGATTATCTTGTTAGCTCAGGAGAAAATGGTAATTAGGACAAGACAGCTGATATCACGCTGTCACGCTGATTAGAAGAGCAGACCAGTTGCTTCAAAAGGTGCTGGTAGTGATGATTTTAAGTTTCCTTCTGTTAGCCATGTTACCTCCAAGTAAACACATGCATTGCATTTAAAGGTTTCACAGGCAAGGACATGAGGACATGCTGCTTGTAGGATAGCACCCCAATCAAGGCCTCAGGATGTGCTAGAAAGTCAAGCAAGTGTCAGGATCACCTCCTAAAGAGGATGTAGCTAAGATTGAATCACCACCAGTGAAGAGCTTGTTCAGGAATGCACAGATGAGGGCTTTTGAAGGATGGAAGGGCAACAAAGAAGCCACTTCTCTCCAAGAAAATTATCAGGGACAGATTATCATTCTGCAGGATGTAGAGGGGTTGGACTGGATTAAAATTGTGTCTATTGAAGACCTCTTTAGACTGCTTACATAATATGGAAAAATGATTGTCTTGAAAAGAAAAGGCGAGGCTACTATGAGTCTTGTATCATGCCAACAGTGATGAATTCAGAGACCATTCGTGTGTGAGGTTGCTTCTCATCCAGTGGAGTGGGTTTGCTCATTTTTGTTCATAAGCACTGCTATAAACAAGAAATTGCATCAGAACATCCTCTAAAGGCAACTTCTCTCAATAATTTGACATGAACAATGCCTGATGAAGCACCATGTCACAAGTGCTATTTTTTGGTCTATGGCCAGAAAACTCCACAAATCTCAGTCCTATTGAGAACCTGTGGTCAATCCTCAAACAGAGGGTGGACAAAAAAACAGAAACTGTGAACAACTCCAAGCACTAGGCAAGAATGGCTTACCATCATTCAAGATTTTGTCCAGAAGCTCATATATAATATGCTGAGGTTAATTCTCATAAAAAATAAAGGATAAACACAGTAAATATTAAGTCTTTGCTTAAACTGTATGTATTTCTCAAATGTAAAATATACCATATAAACATTTGGGCTTTAAAAACAAGGGCAGCAAACTTTGTGTAAACCAGAATTTGTGCCATTTTGAAAACTTTTGAAGATGGCAGTAGCTTGTAAGTATCATTGTGTCTGTTACTGATGCTAATAACATCATTAAATTAATAAAATAAACAAACAAATAATTAAATATTGTTGAAAGCCTGGCTTAGTGCGTGGTGAAAAATGGCATGCGATCAATATAACAAAGATAAATTATTGATTATACAGTAGTTGGCAACAGACCACCTTCTTATGAGTGACTTTTGAAGAGTGTCATATTCAGAGTGCTTTGTTTTCTTCTTCAAACTTTTCAGCAACTTAAAATTATTACATTTATATACTCCTGGGCAAAATGAGCACGTCTTTTGCAAAATCAGTGTTGTTCCAGTACATGGTAATGACGTTAAACAGTTAATTAGTAGTTTTCTTGTCAATGTGGGTTGAAGAGAAACCAAATATTCCCTATAGGGTTAAAATCTAGACTTAAATCTGGACTGGCCAAGTGTGGAAGACTTATTTTATAAGAAAAAATAAAAGGTGATTTAAAATGTAACGTTTGTTTGTTTTATATGAAACCTATCATATTTTCATGCTTTTATGTATAAGAAGACTATGTAAGTAAACCTCCCATTTCCACGTTTATTAACAACAGTGCACAGCAGCAAAAAGCAGTGATGAGCACATGGTGGCACAGGTCTCATGAGTGCATTTTTTTACTAAGTTCAAGTTCTTACTGACAAATTTGTTGACCAGTTTGTTGTTAGAGGCATTAAAAGCTTCAGGTTTTGCAATTTTAGGCTGTTTTTGCATAGGGGTGTGCTGTACACTGTTCAAGCAGTTAAGAGTTAATTGCCTAAATTCACAGGTCAATAGTGCAGTAGCTAAGTTTTTTATTGTTTATTAAAAATGATGTCCTGTTATATAATTATAAATAATATAATTGTTTTGGCTATGTGGGGAAAGCCCTGAAATGATCTTCTTCATTTGTACACTCAGCCAACAGTAATTATTGTCCTTCCTAACTTATTATACTCTAACCGGTTATTTGGTGTATAAATGCTTTAGTTGAAGGTTGTTAGGCAAGACACTAGTCTTCCGTTTGACTCATACAATCTAACAATTCTGTTTTCTGTAATTCTGTTTAATCTGGTGTTTAGGTCATGTCAGAATGATCCTGTTTGTTCCTATATAAAATTCAGTATTGAGTGTATTGACTTGAATTAATGTGCTAAAGCCTCTTTATATCACAAGTCATAAGTGGCAGGGTGACTGAATTTTTTTTCTGTCATTTTGCTACCCGACCTTCACGTAGTGAAGCTTCACCTGGAATTTACGCATTTACGCATTTGTGTATGCATTTGCATTTATGTCACATGGGACTCTGTTGGCCTAGTGGTTAAGGTACTGGACTGTGTACCAGAAGGTCCACTGTTGAAATCCCACCTCCGCCAAGCTACCACAGTTGGGTCCCTGAGCAAGGCCCTTAACCTATCATTGCTTGGATTGTTAGACTGTATTAATTGTAAGTCGCTCTGGATAAGGGCGTCTGCTAAATGACATAAATGTCAAATGTCAATGTCATTTAGCAGACGCCCTTATCCAGAGCAACTTACAATTAATACTGTCTAACAATCCAAGCAATTATAGGTTAAGGGCCTTGCTCAGGGACCCAACTGTGGCAGAGGTGAGATTTGAAATTTTCTGATTCGTTGTCCAGTATCCTCACCACTAGGTAACCACAGTCCTTTGATTTGAACCCAGGTTCCCAGACACTGGCAATTCCAGCAGCTGGCTGAAACTTCGGATCCTCCAGAGCTGTTTCATTGGTGTAAATACTGTGTGTAAATCTGTATTTTATATAACAGTTATATTTAGGGTCACATTTGTAACATTTATTGTTAAGTTGAAGGATAAATGCCTTGCAGGTCCCGGTAGTGGCTGATTGACAGGGGTCACTACTCAGAACTTGGCAATGGACTCTTTCTGGAAAATTCCAAAAACTGAAATCCTAGTTGTATTGCTTTAATTATAATAGGGCATTCAGCTCAGTTCTGAATAGATTTTGATACCTAAAACATTGCAAATAAATATGCATGGACATATTTTAATTCTCTCATGACAACTATTCTGACAGTAATGACAACATCCATCTTTACTTTTCCCTGAACAGGGACCACAGGGGAAAGCTGGAATGCAGGGACTTCCTGGGATAGATGGCCCCCCAGTAAGTATTGCATTTATGGTTTTCTACCAGCAGGGAGCGCATGCCCATTCAGCCATGAAGTTGGTTTTATTTGGGCCTTATGTTGTGTGTCTTCTGAGCCTAGTTGCTAGCTGCACGTGGGTACAGATTGCTGAAAAGGGCGTGTTTGTTGGACGGGGTCAGGCCGTTTGTGTTAGCTCATTAGTTCTGTGTAAGCTTCCTCAGGGGAGCAGACTGTATCCTCATCAGTGCACTGTCATATTAACACCTGGTCATTCTGCTCTGCACATAGGGACATCCAGGAAGAGAAGGACCTGCTGGGGAAAAGGGACTTCCGGTGGGTTCCACACACAAAATGAAAGCATGCATGACCTAAAACATAAAAAATATGACTGTTGATGCAATCGTTCCCATACAGTAGTGACCCAGAAGAACTACAAGTACCAGGAATATAGCTCATTGTTGCCCTTTATTCATGCGTCTTAAGGTTAAAACTGCAAAAATAAATCAAATAAAATAATGGAAAACTGCTCACACACTCATGGAAGCCTACTACCTATAACTGTAAAAATACATTCAAAGACATAATGCTAAATAAAAAATTGTTCCCAGCTTTGCAGAGGCATGCACTGAAGCACAATAACTGCCAGATTTTAAGAGCAGGTTTAAACATAGGTGTAAAATCAAAACAGAAATTGGCAGTCCCTACCGGCGTTTTACACTGATGTTTAACCCCGCTTTCAAAGCTTAATGAAATTGATAAAAAGAAACTTGAAAGCTTTGTGTAAGACTTAAATTGATGTACACTCCAAGGCAAGAACGCACACCAAAGACCACACAATTGGGCTGTTGAAAAATATTTCCCAGTTACTTTGATTAACCTAAGATCAATTATTCTTTTTTGAGTTTAAATCTCAATTAAAAATATATATTTGTGGTAGATTTTGAACAATATTTGGCCTTTTATTTCAAGCATTTAAATCTTTTCATGGTTATGTGTATACCAATGGTTCTGAAACCTTTTCTGCAGTGCCTCCCTTGTGAAGGATATTTTCTAACAAATTACCTTTTCAGTAGAATTATTACAAGTGACAAGCTTGCCCCACACCATCCCTAGGGGGAGTGCCCAAATAAAAAAAAACACTGGTGTACAAAACTACATAAATGTGGCTTTTCCCAGCTGTTTGCCCTCAAACTGCAGCAACAAGCAGTGACCAGGGAATGTTGGCACGGTTCTGATATGGGCATGTTTTTTACTTCTTGCTTATTTTCTGACCAATGTTTGCATGTGATACAAATAACGCTGATTTCCCTGAAACATATTAAATGGCAAATGAACAGTTGTTTCTTGACGTTGACATGAAATGAACGTACACAAGACCTGAGCTTTTTTAACAAAAATCTTTGGGTCCAGGCATTTCTATAGACATTCGTTTTGCATGTTTATCCTACCTAAATGTCACTGCAGACCAGGTAGACATGTATGCCTTATCCAGAGGTCAAAATTAGAAACACTTATGTTTATGGACAGCACTGTGTAGAAATCTTATTCCACCATTAGATTAGAATTGTTTTAGCAACACTATAATGCCGATATGCCATTATTTTAGTCTCTTTATTAGAAATCAACCAGAAAATACAGAAAATCTGTATGCAGTCTAAAAGATCTGTGATCGCCCATTTAACTTAAGCAAAACAGCATCTGGAAGCTTCATCAAAATACCGAATTGACCATACTACAGTCCAAAAAGGCAGGAAGGGAAGGGTAGCAACCAGGAACCCACTGTTTTGAAAAGGGGAACGAGATGAAAAGGCTAAGATATGCCAAAGCTCAGAAATATTGGAATAAAGATCAGTAAAAAATAATATTATTATTATTCAATCCAAAATTTAAATGTGTGTAATTTGTGTTATATATGGTCGTTAAACCATTGCTTAAAAATGGTAGCCTAAAGCTTTTGCATAGTACAGTAGATATACCCGCTTTGAGTATGTAACTTTCAGGAAAAGTAGCAGAAACTCTTCATCAAGGGCGGGTGAAGTTTGAGTGTTGTCCCAACAGCAGCAACTTGGTAGAGCTGGGATTTAATGCACAACCTTCTGATTAGTAGTCCAGAGAGTTAACCACAGAGCCGCCCCCATCCCCATGCATCCGTATACTAACCCAGATTTGCACATCCACATACCCTCCCACACAGCTGCTCCACTCACCTGGAGAATTAGTGGCATGCTGCGAAGGAAAGACTCGAGTCCAATGTCTGTGCTGAAAGCAGGAAAGCATGACGCCACCATCCTCCCCCTTCATGTCACATTCTTGTACAGCTGCAGCTGGCCGGCTACATTATAATCGCTCAGCGAGCTGCGGCTTTTATGTGCGCTCATGACACATGGCATAATTGCGCACTTGAACAATTGAGCCGTGACCACTGCGCGTTTCGTTTTGTCTCCTCTTTCCCGAACGCTCGCATTATGCCGACATCATTGCACTTGCACATTAGCTCACTGTCACTTGGTACACATTGACCGTAATTGCTCACTGCTAGCTGGATTATACATCACATGCTGTTTATAGCATACAGCCATAGTGAGTAGATCACATTTTTTTTTTCAGGGATTACCAGGTGCTCAGGGCCCGAATGGATACCCAGGACCTCGTGGAGTCAAGGTGAGGCTGACCTTTATATAAGAGACTAATAATGTCTGCACCAGGCACTCCAGACATGTGTGACACGGGAAACGTCAAGGGCTCCAAGATTGGCTGCTCTGCTGAGGTTCAAGTGGAGAGATTTTCTCGGCGTGTTCACACTGAAGGTTTATGAAGGTTAAGTTACAAAATGTCCATTTGAATTTGAAATTGAAAAGTATCAGACAGATATGCTATGGACAGACAAGCACAAATGCTTTGGTGGACACCTATATCTAGTATATCGAGTAATAAAACCTTTATAGATTTTGGCTTTAAAATAAATTTTGACTACATATACATTTAACAAACACCCGTATCCAGAGCAAATAACATCCGATACAGTTTTTCAAGGTCTATTTTAAGCAACTGATGGTTAACAACAATCAAGTGCCTAAAAGCTTTTGCTTTTCCACGTATTGAACTCTCACCCATAATGGTTCTAGGTCAGTAGTTCTGTACCATAACTACTGCGCCAGCACTGCCCTAGTGTAACTGTGTAATGTACTTTAGTACCTCACAGATGTCCTTTATAGATTGTCAAATGTCATTATAGATTAATTTTATGCCAGCCCTTTCTCCATAATTGGGTCCTAATATGCTCAGCCTGATTTTGCCCATATTTAATTTTATGCTTTGTATATGACCTTGTTTTGTCTTTTTATGTCCTCGAAGGTTTTATTAAAACCTACTCTGACCCACACAAAAGACATCACATTACAATTGATTACAACTGGACCGTGGTGGCTTAGTAGTTAAGGTACTGGACTATGGACTAGAAGGTCCATGGTTTAAATCTTAAATCTTCCAAAGAATTCTTTAGAGCAAGGCCCTTAACCCACTATTGCTTGATTGTAAAACTGTATTAATTGTAAGTCGTTCTGGATAAGGACCTCTGAAGTCTTTTGGAAGTCAGGTGGTAATCATCCAGAAATAAGCAAGAATTTTTTATTCTCTACGAATCAGCAGGTGTTATTTATTTGTTATTTGTTATTTTTAATTCTCAAAAAAGGAACAGAAGCTTTTTGTTATCTGTAAATGGGACAGATCTTAAATTTCTCTGGAAAATAGGAGTTTATGGTTTTATATACATATAAATGAACTATACATTATAAAGGAACATATATTTGTAGTTCTCTGCAACTTGGCACAGGATTGTAGCCGTTTAAATACGCAGTTTTCCAGATTCATAAAAGTGAAAAGGAACGTGTAGTCACCTGGAATTTGAATTGTAATGTTCTTAAAGTCAACAGGACATTAGTCTTTTACAAGTTAGCAGATGTTGAAACTCTTCTGGTAATGACCAATAAATTGTAATCCTCTAGAAATTAGTAAAATTTTGTAATTCTTTACAAGAGTTTTGAGTCCTTGATAAATAAATAAGAATTTGGAGTTATATCATTTAAAGAAAATGAAAAGGCATGAAATAAGAGTGCATCATAAAACTGTAATCTTCTGGACAGGAATGTGACTTGCTAGTTATTTACCGATTACCAGATAACTCTATCCTTTTAAATACTTTCAGGAGATTGTAGCTGTAAAATTTGCAGACATCTGTAGTTTTTAAAAAAATAAGTAGACTTTTGTTTTTTTTGTAAGTCTGTAGGAATTTGTGTTAATTTTGAAATAATCGGTATATACCTTTTAGAAATTAGCAGGAGTTTGTAATCCTCTAGAAAAGAGCACAAATTTATAGTGCAGTATACATAGTTTGTTATAGTTATATGCAGCAGTTTACAGTGTAGACGTTAATAGTGATGAAAATACTCTAGTTTTCTGAAAATGAACAGTATCTTAAAGTAATCCAGAACTTACATGAGTATGTAGTCTTCTAGAAATTGACAGATGTTTGTAGTGCTCTGGAAATGACTAGGAGCTTGTCAAGCTCTGTAAAAAAAGCAGGATTTTGTTGACATCTTGCCCTTTCAAAGTAAAGCAGGGGTTTGTTCTAAAATGAGCAAAAGCTTTTACATTCATCAATGCACTCATTCACTATCCATACCCACTTGGCGCAGGGTACATGGTGGGCACCAACTCTGTATAATATTCTATTCCATTACAGGACACAGACATGTTTGATTCATGATGTTTGATTATACACCAGTAATCTAGAATGGAAATGAACTGAATGTTTTGATGTGCATATTTATGGAAATAAACTGAAAATGAGTGAACACATAAGTGAACACATAAGGCGTGACAAGAAAGTCTTTGATCTGAAAAGCTTTTGAGTAATGCTAAACTATTTATCTCCAGTACAAGGGGTGATTGCTAGGGATTGGAAGTCTGTAAGTGTGCATTTTGTAAGCTTTGCTCTGCTTTAGTGTCTTGCATCTATCATGTAACAAAGCCAGTGCTCTTGTTCAGTTGATGTCTGTATATGAAACTGTCTGAGGTCAGGAAACTGTCTGAGGTCAGGATTTTCCTGCTAGAGATGACTCTGGATGCTGAGATCTCCTTGCGGCCATGGATTATGTCTTTTGTTCTTCTTCAACAGGGCGCTGATGGGGTGCGGGGTCTCAAAGGAGGCAAAGGAGAGAAGGTATGAGAAATTGACTCTCATTCTTTTTCTTCTTTCTATCAGAGATACTCAAGAGAATAGAGGTTACTCCCCTCACTTATCATGGCAGAGATAAGCCCAGGCCGTGTGCCGTGCCAATAGCGGCATCTTAAGATAAATTGTTTTCTATAACACTGGCCAATTGGGCTCATATTTTCTGGAGCAAAACAGAGAAAAGGGTTGATGTGCAATATAGTGAGAAATCCAGTTAGTGATGGATGAGTGGCTCTGCTCTGTTCATGGCAGGGGGAAGACGGCTTCCCGGGGTCCAAAGGTGACATGGGAGCAGAGGGAGACAGAGTAAGAGCCATTTACGACCGTGTTTCAGACTTCATCTGTTCTGTAAACCTGCCATCCTGTAGACTGTTTATTGTAGAACAATAATAGTGTATGTGTGTAGGGTGACACTGGGCCATCTGGACCACGTGGCGAAGATGGACCCGAGGGGCAGAAGGGTCAGTCAGGACCATTCGGGGAGTCTGGTCCCTCAGGAATTGCTGGAGAAAAGGTGAGCTATCAGCTGTGCATAGATGTAACAATAATTACAATTAATACTCCAGTTTTTCTACCTAATGTCGTTGGCATACAAAGAGTTACCATGGATAATAACTGCAATTTATTTCCTAGTATTGAGAAAAGAGAGTAGAATAGAATCATTCAATACTCAGTATTTAATTTAAGTTTAAGGGCATTACGGTCGAAACTACATCTTTCTAGATAGATTTATAAGATTTTTAAACTTTTTTTTAAAATGGCTTTCAGCATCAATGGCTATTTAATGCCACTCACACAGTTACATCTAAACTAGTCATACGTACTCAGATCAGGCCAGTTAACCTACTGCGCGTTTTTAAACTGTGGGAGTAAACCCACTCGGACACAAGGAGGATGTGCTAACTCTACATAGGCTGAGTTCAAGGTTGGAATTGACCCAGGGACCCTGAAACTTTGAGGTGATGTCTCTAACTGCTCTGCCCAAACTCCCACAATATGTTAACGCTGGAGCCAGTCGCAGTATGCAGCTTTGACAACACACAAGTTTCTTGTGCCTAATAAATAGCCGCCTTAATGCCACAATGTTTATTAGAGTTATTGAAAACATATGCCTCTGATGGAAAATCATTATGTGGTTATATACCTATATATGACAATTACTGTTGATAAGGGCTGCACTTGAGTGGAGGGTGCACTTCAAGTCTCTCTGGTGTCTCTGGCCTGGTCAGCAGTTTTACAGAAACAATTAACTGTATTTTAAGGAGAAAAGGGCAGCTGAGGATTATCTTTAACAGTGCTTTAACGAATGCCAACTGTAAAGTTCAGTGGAGAGAGTTAAAAAAAACATTTCGGTTTCATCATGGCTATAACCCACAATGTCCCACCAAGCATTGGGATAAATTAGAACGTCAACTGGCAGCCTTCATTTCCAACTGAAGGACCTCACAAGTACTCTTTTGGATGAATGGAAATAAACCAATCAACCAATCAAGTCAATCAACAATAGTATTTTTCCAAAGTCAATTGGAAATTGCATATATTCGTATTTAGACTTAAATGACAGCAGTTTGCATTTAGGTTCAATCATTGTTCAAGAGTTGCCCTTAGTCATCCATTGATATTGTTTCAAACGGGTATACTGTTCTTTTCTAAGACAGAAATTAGATAAAAACTGTATTTATTTTAAGCAGTAACGTTAATGGTGTACAGGAATTATTCTGCTTTCTTCCACCTTCTTAGGGAAAACTTGGTGTCCCAGGATTACCTGGCTATCCAGGGAGACAAGGCTCTAAGGTAAATTGCAAATGCTTGACTGAGAAAACTGATGCTGACATTCGAGCAACATGAAATGAGCACTGTCTGGAAAATTTCAGAACAATAATATTTTAATTCAAGCCAATGAATGCCTATTAAAGGGCTCTGTTTCGTTAATGGCTAATCAGAGACAACATTTAATGTTATTTATGGTAATGTGATTTCGGAGGTTAATTATGGTTAATTAAATCTAGAGGTAGATTAATGAGAGGAATCCACTAATTGATTAGCCTCTGTGTTGGCCTGCAGGGATCGGTTGGCTTTCCTGGAATGGCAGGGCTGCCAGGAGAGAAAGGGAAAAGGGTAAGCAAGAGGAACAGCTCGCTAATTGTGAGCGTTTGAAATGTGTTTGTACTTATTGCTAGTCATCTTTCTTGCAGGGATCTGCTGGTCAGCAAGGAGCAGCAGGTGAAAGGGGTCCGAATGTGAGTCTGCTTTAAGCTTGCTCTGTTTAGTACAGCTTATTGAGGTTCCTTTTGAGAGTCGGATCAGAGTAACAGTAATCAACGCCTGTTCTTCTAAAGAAGTTGTAACTTAATTGCTCAAGTTCAAATCTGGGCCCTGTCTGCATTGTCAGCTTGGCTAGCCCCTTTTCTTTTAACCTGAGATGCTTTGTGCGAGATCTAATCAAGACTAAAGACTTAGCTAGTTATTTTTGTTTTATTAGTTCACTGTACTTTTGGTACAAACCAATTCCTGTGACATGATCAATATTCAGAAACAGTCACAAGTCTGACGCTTATAATCTGGCTTAAATACACATTTCTTTATTTCAGAGTGGCCGAATGTTGATGTTGCCTATATCTAGAAACTTGAATCACAGCCATTATTCACACTTCAAAAGTCTGGCTCTCCCTCTAATTCGTCTAAACTGTAAATTATAATCAGACATATGACTTTGTACTCAGTATGACGATACCTTGGTCACAGGGGCAACGTGGAAGCAGAGGGGCACGAGGAGCTACAGGAGCACCAGGAGCCAAGGTGAAATACAATGTCCTCTTCAATAGCAGTTCACATGTACTTCAATGCATCATATGGTACATGGTGCAGTGCATTAAAAAATGAATAAGTTATGAAAATTTCATGAAGGGCCCTAAAACATTGGCATACAGAACGCATTACAGAGTCCATGTATTTAATATTCACAAGGTACTTTCTCTCCTACTAGGGCACAGCAGGCCATGACGGCCCACCAGGTCCCACAGGAGACAAGGTGTGTTTTATGCATTAAAGTAAGAGTGTACCAATTATTTCCAATTTCAAAAACATGTTCCTACACTGTGTGTACCAGTGGGAACCAAGCTCATTATGGCACTTTTTACTACAGGGTGTTAAAATGAAGGTGTTTTTGCTTAATGGAAGTTAATCAGAACAAGGTTCAATGGCCAGTTATACTTCCAGTGTATTAACATGGTTGCTTTTCCATTCACCCAGTGTTTTAAAATTGAAATCAAATGGTGAACTTGAACTTTTATTACCTATATGTTTAGAACTTTGGACAGCTACACTAATAATACCGTTTTTTAGTTAACCACAATAACTAAAAAAAGACAAAAACACATACAATGTATATACACTTGCTGTACTCTAATAGGGGCCTGATGGACCACCGGGAGCAAATGGGTTTCCAGGGCCTAAAGGACCAAATGTAAGGAATCTACATATATATCTAAAAAAATTTTGAGCATCCAGTTTGCTTTTTTTTTTCAAGTTGTTGACATCCTTTTAGGGCCTTCCTGGAAAAGATGGTGTGCCAGGTCATCCAGGCCAGAGAGGGGAACCGGTGAGTGAAATATTAAAATGAAATTTGTGTGTTCCAATGAGCAACTATTAAAAAATGGCAGATTATGTCATTATTTTCATTTTGTATTTTGTGCCTCTATTGTGCTAAACGAACTGTAAATGCTTAAGCAAATGCTTAACATTACACACAGTTGGCGAAATGAATATTATTATTTATATTATTATTATGATAGCATTTGTAATATATGAATGAACAATGATATCTTTAATACTGACATGGTCTCTGTCTATGGCATGCACCTGTATTGAGAAAAGATAAGGACGCTTGTTTACTCTAAACATGTAATGGATGTCCAAAAGGAGTTTAAGTGATGTGATGTTGTTTTCCCCCAAATCAATCCAACACGTTTTGAAAGTGTTTTGATAGAGTACTTCCTGACATTGTTTAGGTTTAATATTTTTGTAAAGTGTTTACTTCTTATGACATATTTCTACATCTGCTAATACACTGTTATGGTTAGTGTTGACTTTATTTCGAAAATCTATTAAATTACAGTGTATGTACAATAATTGCAGTGAACAGCTAGTTGTAGCACCTCTTTGTTGCAAGACATAACAAGCCTGTGCTTAAGATTTCTGGCTGTAAACCCAAGCCTAAACTGCCTGAGAGAAAGAAAAACTAGAAACGTTCTTTGAAGACAGATAAATAAGCCGTTTTTATTAAGCAATTGAACAAAAAGTAAAGAATAAAATCACAAATAAATCAAATTGATTCAAAAGATAAAGGATTTGTTAATTATTTCTGAAGGGCAGCATGCTGGATAGCAATATTGCCTCACAGCTCTAAAGATCCCAAGAATACACATGTGCAGAGTTTGCATGTTCTCTCCCATGTGGGTTTTATTTTGGTACTCTGGTGCCCTCCCCATTCCAAAGACATCAACTAGTGTGTGTGTAGAGTATCATACTGTGAGTGTGTATATGTCCTACGATGGATTGGCACCCTGTCTGGGCTTGGTCCCCATGTGACTCCCTGCAAATCTGAATAAGATGAAGTGAGTATGAAAATGAAGGAACTATTTCTGGTTATGTGAAGGAAGCCGTTACTGGAGCATGACTTTGAGGTCAGGCACTGATGTAGGACATTGAGCCGATCGCAGCTGCTGTTCCAATTAATCTGTGATGTCTGATAGAACTCAAGTCAAGGTTCAGAGCAAGCCTACTGTGTTCCTCATCAAAGTTTAAGTACTTTATTTGTAGTAGGCCGGTACAGAAAGTTGTTTGTCTGACTAATTGGGGAGGGGGAATCCTATTTAAATGCCATACAGAGAGCCACTTAGGTTTTCAGTTTAACTCATTCTGTTGCCACTGTTTTTGTATCGAGAGTTTATGCCAATATGTTTTATACTTATTAATAATTAGAAATGGTGTCCACAAACATTTGACATTATTTATATATATAATGTATAAATATTACAAATATAATTTTTCCAACACTAATTCAGCAATTATGTTTTCTAACTTATTGTATGGGACTCACACTCTTACCATTATAGTAAATTAATCCATAAACTATACATCTTCTAGAATACATCTTCTAGAAATACATCTTTGTGTAACCATTAATTAAGGAATTTAGCCATTGTTTTTTACTTCAGCAAGATTTTGAAAATATAATATATAATAAAATATTTAAGATTATCAGCCAAATGCTGAAGAGTGCTTGGGTTGTTTCTTTAATGATTCCATTCTACCAAAGCTGGATTGTAAATGCAACTGCATTTAGCCTCACTTGCCGTAGAATTGGTGTGCAGAAGTTATAAATACAATTAAATATATATATTACAACTATATAAATCAGACCTGAAAATATTTGCTTTGGGATTTATACTGCTCACGAAAATTAGGGGATGTTTCAAAATGAAATAACCCATAAGGACATAGTTTGGTTCTCTGTGCAGGGATTTCAAGGGAAAACAGGACCACCAGGACCCGTTGGAGTGGTTGGAACACAGGTGAGATGAGGGCAGGGCAAACACACCATGGTTTCCACTTGAAATTTCTCTCATTATTACACATTAATCCGTTAAAGTAATATTACACATATATATGAAATACTAATAGAAAGGTATACTACTATACTATACTATATACAGTGGGGAAAAAAAGTATTTAGTCAAAGTTTTTAATAATCGTGTGATTTCCTGGATATTTTTCTCATTTTGTCTCTAATAGTTAAAATGTTACTATGATTACAGAGCTCTCTTATCTCTTAAGTAAGAGAACTTGCACCATTGGTGGCTGACTAAATATTTTTGGCCCCAATGTACTAATATTATTTAGACATAAGCTATATGGTCTATATCACAAATACAGCTATCACACTTTTGTTGAAAGTATAGTGTGTCTGATAATAGTAGGTAATACTATTATGCTTTTATAGATGTTTTTTAAATATTTTTTTCGGATTTTACTTTGCTGCTGTTTATCACGACGCAAGTGTACACAATAGACATGATTGAAATATACTAAAAGTGGACGTAATATATAGTGATTACGCTGATCAAATTTAAACACTCTAAATTAAAAAGTATAGATAGTGTTGATTAGGAGTGTAACAATACTCTGTTCACAATACGTTTACTTATTTATTTATTTTTTTTAAGTGTAAAGGGTGCCAAATATGCACGTTTTTTGTTAAAGCTAATTCAAGGACACTTTAATCCTTTGCAATGAAAATAAATTGCTAGAAACAGAGAATTAAGATTTTTTATACAATTCTCCACTGTAGCTTCACTATATACTAATTAAATATTATATATTATATGTTTTTATGTATTATTATATATTAATCAGTTAATTAATTGAGGTAACCTTGTGTGTGTTGCAGAAGTTAGTCGTTCTAAATGCGCCTGGGATCATGGCTTATGAAAAATTGTGAAAAAAGTGCATTGAATGATATAATTAATAGAACGCATGTGACATTGTCAGTCTCTAAAATGCACATTGTCACTTTTTTGCATTGCATCTTACCACTGACCAGGGTGATTTGTGTGAACTAAGTGTAATTTAATAAACTCTAATTGTTTTAGCAGGAATCCAAATAGGGGTAAGTGCAAAAAGCTATATAATAGTTTGTGTGGATTTATTATTAACTTTTAGGGCAAATCTGGGGAGATTGGACCAACAGGTGATAGAGGACACCCTGGGTCACCAGGACCTCCTGGAGAGCAAGGTCTACCTGGACCTACAGGCAAAGAAGGTGGCAAGGTAAGTGCCTCCAATCAAAAATGATCAATCGGAATAAAAATTTGCAGAATTTAACATGTGTTTATCTATAGTAATGCTCAGGTAAACTTTGGGCCTTTGGGTCTTTTTCAAGGGTCCAAAAGTATCAGCTTGCTGGAGATGGACTACACACTCAGCAGTCATTGCATTACTGAGCCTTAACTGCTAAACATTTAGATGTCAATTAAGAACAAGCTTACATTCTTCATGTCTTAGCAGTGGAGAGTTAAGCGGTCGAACTTGAAACCTTAATAGTCCTATATTAAACGCTGACCCACCGCTGAACTCATCATAATAATCACTACTGCCATCAGTTACTTAATCCTTATCGTATACATCATTGTTAAAACTCGACATGTACTTGTTTACCTCGAAGAAAGCCCTATCCATCATTATTCTCCCTGTGCACCTGCTCAGTCAGGAGGTTTTGAAGAAATGATAAGTCAGCTCAAGCTAAACCTGAACCACATTCTCGCTTATCTGTATTGTCTTTGTTTCCAGGGCGATCCAGGTCCCATGGGGGTTCCTGGAAAGAGCGGCCCTGCTGGGCTGCGGGGGTTCAGAGGGAGTCGAGGCATGCCGGGTGCCCAGGTAACCTATCCTGGCTTATCTTTTCTCGTCTTAATAGACAGTGTGCTCGACATCCCACATTGCACTGAGAACGTTCTTAAGAATACAAAACAGGATTGCTGCAGGCAAACAGTGTTTTATGTTGCTTCAATTATTCATGGTGTTTGTTTTTCCCATCTTTTTAGGGTGCTGCCGGTCTGAAAGGGGACGAGGGACCACCTGGTGCAGCAGGAGCAATTGTAAGTAATTTTGAGATGGCACAGTGCTATTGTTAAACCCACATCACCAGTGTCCTACCCCATCACCCTTTGTCATACGTCAAAAGGCTCAGCAGTATTACTGATCCTCACACTTGCAAACATCTTCCCACAGGGTGCTACTGGAGAAAGAGGGCCTTCTGGGTCAGTTGGTGGGATTGGTTTGCCAGGACGAGCTGGGATAGCCGGGTCTCCAGGACCGATGGGAGAGAAAGGAGAACCAGTAAGAATCCGAAAGGGCTTTTCTATTTCATGAAAAAAAAGTGTAAATCACTCATAAAACTGTATTTATTCCAAAGCGATCCTGTTTTGGTGATGTAATGCAATACGCAATAAGCACACTGCTGTTAAAATATCAGAAAACGTCTTGTTTAGACAGTGACGGATGCTGGTCTTTCAAGGAGGGGAAGATCAATTTCGGCCTACATCATAAAATGTGTCGGTTTATTTATACGTAAA
>JAVSBV010000017.1:836571-848533 GCA_033117975.1 Parotocinclus spilosoma | reverse complement strand
ATAAATAAACCGACACATTTTATGATGTAGGCCGAAATTGAGCTTCCTCTCCTTGAAAGACCAGCATCCGCCACTGGAGAAAGTACATGCGGTTTGGATTCAGTATTGAAAATCAGGCGACAGCTGCAAGTTATTTAGTGTGACCTCCCCTTACACTTGAGGAATAGCAGCATCTGGCAACTTGGACGGAGAAGACTGAGGGACATGTTTTTATAAGATTATGCTCATATTTTCTGTATGAATCTTAATAAAAAGACTGAGAAATAATTCTGCATGGCCACTATGGCTGAAACAACACTTCATATTTTGGTGGGCACATATTTTTGCACAGTACTGGGACTGTGCTGGCCTAGTGGTTAAGGTTCGACTATGGACCAGGAGGTCCAGGGTTCAAATCCCAGCCCTGCCACATTCAGGTCTCTGCGCAAGGCCCTTAAGCCACAATGGCTTGGATTGTAAGACTGTATTAATTAATTGTAAGTTGCTCTGGATAAGGGTGTCTGCTAAATGACATAAATGTAAATGGACCTCAAAAATAAAGTTTTTAAGCTTTTGAAATATACTGTACTATTTCAAACCAGAAACTCTATGGATATTTTACTTATTTGTGTCTATTAATTAAGCAGTGACAAACATATCCTTAACTAAATGACTTTAAAGGATACTTTATAAAAATAATATAACACATATTTAATTGTTCTTACTTTCCTGAGGAGGCCAAATGTTTGTGCACCACTACAAACAGGTAAATAAACCTTTAACTAACTACCTGTAAATGCATTCCTTTTTTTACATGTGGACAAATACATTGCCGTGGATAAAATGTATTTAGGGATTAATTTAATCCCTTATCTTACAGAATAATGGTCGAATAAATGATCTTTATTTTATTTTAGAGCAGTTTGGAAACACACTGGTGTAACATCCTGCCTGGATTCAGACCACACTCATTAGCAATTCGAATCCTTATTTTTGTTTGGTTTCCCCCCGGCTGCTAATTAATGCTTAATAGAAACAGAGCTCATAGAAAATTCATGAATATTGAAATAAGCACTAACAATTTCTTCTTTTTTGTGTGTGTGAGATGGGGGCAGGGGTCTGGTATCACCTCACGTCTGTAAGTGTCAAAAGACTGACTCAGTGTTTCATCTCGGCTGCCACGTCTCAGGCATGAAGTGCCAATATATGGATCAATAAAACTGCAGTGCATATTTAACATAATTTCATAAATACACAACGTGCATCGCATTAGTTTACAAATGCCTCCTTTATGTGAACGCATTTTGAGCTGAGGTATTTTTGGAGACGAATCCCAAAAACTTGAGGGGAGTGCGAGATATACAAAGATGATCTTAAGTAATGTTATGTTTGAAACCTCACAAGGTACAGCTTAAGTTTCATAAAAACTGAGTAGGTGAAATGAGCTCCCTGGTTCGATTGCCATTAATTGTAGACCTGAAGGTCCAGGGTTCAAATCCCACCTCGGACAAGCTGCCACTGTTGAGTGCTTAAAGAAAACCTTTAACATACACTTGCTTGGGCTGTAAGATTGTCATCAGTTATAAGATAGATAGAAGATGGAATCAGTTATAATTTGATCGGGAAAAGGACAATTGTTAGATGATGTAAATGTAAAGCCAAATAAGTAAATAAAAACTACTGCTCGTTCTGTTTTTATTCTATTTTTGTTAATAGTAGTATTTGAATTCTGTTTTCGATAACAGTAATAATTAAATTCTATTTTTAATGATAGTAGAATTTTAGTTCTATTTTTGATAACAGTAATATTTTACTTCTGTTTTTGGTATAATTAAAATTTCAATTCTGTTTTTGTTGAAAGTAGAATTTATTTTCTATTTTTGATAAAAGTAGCATTTTCATTCTGTTTTTAATGACAGTAATATTTGAATTCTATTTTTGATAATAGTAGTATTTTAATTCTGTTTTTGATAACGGTAGAATTTTAATTCAGTATTTAAAAGCAGTAATATTTTAATTCTGTTTTTGATATCAGTAGAATTTCAATTCTATTTTTAACAACAGTATTATTTTAATTCTGTTTTTGATTACAGTAATATTTTAATTCTGTTTTTAATTTTAGTAATATTTTAATTCTGCTTTTTATATCAGTAGAATTTCAATTAAGTTTTTGATGATAGTAGAATTTCAATTCTATTTTTGATAATAGTAGAATTTTAATTCAGTTTTTGATATCAGTGGTATTTTCCTTCTGTTTTTAATAACAGTAATATTTTTATTCTGTTTTTGATATTAGTAGAATTAAAATTCAGCTTTTGAACACATGGGGGTCAGCTTTACAGGCATTCTAAAGTGGTCCCATGTAACCAGGTATTTCTTTTACTTAAATGTATTTCATAATTAATTAATTAATTAATTAAGCAGTTCATTAACTTTACAACTTTTATTTTGAGAACCACAAAAGCTCTTAAAACAAAAAAATGCTCAGGGTTAGGTGTAGTTTTAATAAGTAATTATTAACGAAATGATTGTAATGTAATGTATTGTAATGTTTTTTAATTAATAATACTAATTGATTAATGAGTAAGTATTATATTAATTGAATATAAACATAAACATATATTTACCAAGATTGTATGTGTGTGTGTGTGTGTGTGTGTGTGTGTGTGTGTGTGTGTGTGTGTGTGTGTGTGTGTCTGCCAGTTGGGCATCGGCTCCACATGACCCTGGACTGGATTGAGCCGGCACGAAAATTAATGAAAGAATGAATGAAGAATTGTGTGGGCAGGGCATCACTCAAGTGGCTGTTATGGTCCTATGGCAAGGCCAGCAGACCTTATTGGAGCCATGTTTTTTTTGGTTTATCCTTTCATGTGGTGTGACCTCAGGAACAAGATGAAATTCTTTTATTTTTCTTACCACTTTTAAATCCACCTCAACCCTCACTGGGAAAGAACCTCCAAGCACCAATGTTATTATAATATGAATGTTTTGGGGGTGTAGAAGTAAATGCCTGGTTAATCTGATTTGAGTCTGAAAAATCAGGTGTGTGCATTCAGAGCAATTCTCACTTTCCAAAACAGTTTAATCCAGCTTACAATTGCAGAGACCCAGGGCCTAAGACACCAGTCCATCACAGAGCACACACACACACACAGACACACAGACACTGGGGTACATTAGAAATACATAATGAATGCCTTTGGAATATGGACGGAAACCAGAGCAATCATAGCTACCCTCGCTGACACGGGACAAACAAATATCCCAAATGCGGCTGCCAGGTCACGTGTGACAGCTCAACCAGAAAAATATTGTAGTAGAATATATATAGAAATAGACTTAAGTGTATATATATATATATACAGTACCAGAGTATTAAGTACAAGTCAAACGTTTCCTTTATATAACCAAGATAACCAAGTAAAGTTTACAAAGTTGGAATCAGACGCCAGGAACAAACAGTTTAAGTGTCATAGAAATTACGATACTGGGAAATGTAATGGAAATATTTTGTAATTTAATAATTAAGAATATTACAGTGGTACCTGGTCAGCAACAATACTCAGGTAGGCTGTGGCATTTAAAGGGAGTTAAGTTGATGCTCAGTTGAATTTAGGGCGCTCAAAATGTGCCAAGAAAATATCCCTATCACTTTACACCACCCGTAGCCTGAACCGGTAATACAAGGCAGGATGGATCCATGCCTTCATGGGGTTTAAGCCAAATTAAGACCGGACCATCCAACTGTGGCAGCAAAAATCAAAACTTATCAAACCTGGCCTCGTTTTTTCCAATCTTCTGTTTTTCCCACCTTTCTTCCCCATTCTGGTGCTTGGTTTGAATTTCAGCAGGTGCCTTATTGCACTGAGTTGCTGCTATATGATTGGCTGATTAAATACAGCATTTAGATTAATGAGAAGTTGAACAAGTTTTTGCGATTTTGAGATCATATAAGAAAACAAACCTAGTCCGTGTTCCCAAGTGATCCTTAAAACGGAGAACCCATTGACTGGTCCTTTAGGCTTTCCTGAGCCATCCTCTAGACTTAAAGCTGGCCCTTCTCGATCTATTATGCATCTGGCCTGCTCAATGGTACAGGAAAAACAGAGAGTTTTGGTGCAAGAGAGAACGAGGGTCTCCCCACTTAGGGACATCTGTGGTAGAATCAGTTCTAATACGAGTTTATTTGGAGATATAGTATCTCAAAAAAGTGAGTTACACCCCTTGCATGTTTCTAAATATTTTACAATATCTTTTCATGGGACGACCCTGAAGATTTGACACTTTAATACAATGTAATGCTGCTAGTCTACAGCCAACAGTGTGAATTTGCTGTGCACTCAAAATAACCCAACACACAGACATTAACGTCTAAACTGCTGACAACAAAAGTGATAACACCTCCTAAGTGAAAATGACCAAATTGTACCCAATTAACCAATTTCCTTTCCTGGTATCATGTAACTTGTTAGTGTTACAAGGTCTCAGGTATGAATGGGGAGCAGGTGTACTAAATTTAGTGTTATTGCTCTCACTCTCTCATACTGGTCACTGGAAGTTCAACATGGCACCTCATGGCAAAGAACACTTTGTCAACACTTTGTTTTGCCCTGAAATTGGGCTCCAGCACGGTGGCCAAGACAACCTAACAGGACAGGTTCCACTCAGAACAGGTCGCCATGGTAGATCATAGAAGTTCAGTGTACGTGCTCAGCATCACATCCAGAGGTTGGATTTTAAAAATTGACCTAGGAGTGCTGCCCGCATTGCTTGGAGAGGTTAAAGGGGTGGGGGGAAACAGAAAGTGGAGGAGAACGCCACCATTTACATTTACGGCATTTAGCAGACACCCTTATCCAGAGTGACTTACAACTGATACAATCATACAATCCAAGCAATTGTGGGTTAAGGGTCTTGCTCAAGGAGCCAACTGTAGCTTGGCAGAGGTGGAATTTGAACGCTTGACCTTCTGCTCCATAGTCCAGTACCTTAACTGCTAGGCTACCACAGTCCCACCAGCTCTGTGATGTTGTTATGGAGGAGTGAAAGTGGAAGGAGGAGTGGAAGAGGATTCCAGTGGTAACCTGTGGCGCTCTAGTGAACTCCATACCCAAATGGAATGAAAATAATGGTGGCACTTTGGGCACAATTTGGCCATTTTTACTTGGGGTTGTACTCACTTTTGTTGTCAGCAGTGTAGACATTAATGGCTGTGTGTTGAGTTATTTTGAGGGCTCAGCAAATGTACACTGTTATACAAGCTGTAGATTAAGAACTTTAATTGTAGCAAAGTGTCATATCTTCAGTGTTGTTCCAGGAAAATTTGACTAAATGTGACTGGTATACTCACTTTTGTGAGATATTGTAATTCAAAACATCAGGTGTTTAGTCAAATCCACAGAACAAGCAGCGTCTCGGATATGATCAGCATTAAGTACATTTTGATTGTGCACAATTATACCACTTTATGTCATGCGACAGAAGAACCTTGACATTAAAGACGCTATTAAAAGAAAAAAAGAAGTTGCAGTAATATGTGACAATATTATTTTTGGCGCACAGACTCAGAACAATGTATTAACGCCGAGCTGATTAAGGAGAACGAAAAGGGATTTTTTTCCTTTGAGAAGTTCACTTATTTAATGGAACACGATTACTAATGTTCCCTTGCAGGAAGAGCTGTCAGATTCATCACAGCTAAACATGTGAGGCACTGGAAAACGACTTTAAAATATGCAGTAAACTTCCCTCCTTACCATATTTTATTAGAAAACAATTCATGCAGGAATCCTTCAGCGAGCCAGTTTGCGTAAGAAGAACGTTTAGGAAAACACGAAGGATAAACATTTGCCTTTGATAAAATCGAGAATGACAATTTCACCTAACCTTCGTCCAATTCGAGCTGACTCCTGACGATTCCTAAAAACAGTTCATTCGCATTTGCACCAGTCATGCTTCTGACATTGGGAGAGTGGGCATGAGGAGGAGCAAACTGAGCCGAGACGCACACACACGTGCAAACTTTAGCAGCCAAACACACACCACTGGATGATTTTTTGGACTTTTCCTGACAGCGTGACAAAATGACGGCTCTGACGTTAATTCCATGTAGCTCTTTTTGCTCTAATTGTTTATTCAATTTGCTAATTACTAATTTGATTTAAGTGGCAGCCACATCATGGACGGTTGCTGGTGGTGGGGGGAAGGGCTTGGGTTTTGTGATGGCTTGTCATGCCAGGGGTAACTGAATGATGAATATTGTATGAGAGTTCCTTTCTAATTGTTTTGTTTGTTTTTCAGTATGAAGCTCCACAAAACACTCCAGCAAGCTCTGGCTTCTTACACACACATATCCAACATAACCAAAATGTACCAAAGATACAAAAGTTCATACAGGGAGTTACAGAATGTCTGAACTTCTGTACTGACTGCTCAGAAATCTGCCAAATTATAAAACAAAATCTTTATAATTATGCCCTTAATTAATCATTTATTTTTGCATTTATATACATATAACTGTAATACACATTCTTGTTGTTATTTAATTGACTTGTATGTATATACTTTACTCAAAGTCATGCGTTTAACCTGATTCACCAATAATTGCTTAAAATTGCCTTTATTGGATTGTTTATTACAACTTTAATATAAAATTAAAACTAAGAACATGAAAAAAGTACCAAAATGTAAAATATAAAAGAGTCAATCAAATGTAGTTACAGTTCATAACTTCCTAAAGTTACAAAGGTAATAATAGTATTAATAAAAACCAACAATAATAATGATGTTTGATTTCATATACATTTTTATCTCAATTAATAATCATAAAAATAATATCAATAATGCTATTTTAATCATATAG
The DNA here is from genome assembly GCA_033117975.1 of Parotocinclus spilosoma. Taxonomy (NCBI): domain Eukaryota; kingdom Metazoa; phylum Chordata; class Actinopteri; order Siluriformes; family Loricariidae; genus Parotocinclus; species Parotocinclus spilosoma. The sequence goes on along the minus strand of JAVSBV010000017.1, from coordinate 841,689 downwards.
TTTAAACATGTAGTATAAAATGATATAACTTTTATTATAAATTATATACTATATATTAATTTTAATTCCAATATTATTAATGTTGTAATTATTATAAGAATAATTATTTCATTATTATAAATACAATTATTACTGTAATTTATTATATTCTTTATTTTTGTATCTAAAATACCTGTTTTGCAGATTTTAAAAAGGATCATCAATTTGTCCAGGAAGAAAAGAACAAGAGTGGCTTATTATACTAGAAATTAAAAGGTTGTTCAAATTCCAGCTCTGCCAAGTTGCCACCATTTGAGTCCTTAAGAAATGACTTTATTATAACCTTTAACACTTTTATGCTTTTTTTGGAGTGTACCACGTGACTACAACTAATAGGAATCGGCATTTTTTTAGCCTAGTCACTGCACCATGTTACTGACTACTGCATTTCTTAAACCAAAATACCAAATAAAATTCTTAGTCATAAATTTGATAGTTGGGCAAATCAGAATTCAGTAACGTATAACACAAGAACTTTAAAGCCACCTCTTTTGCAACATTTGTAAATGATAACATAATATCAATACAATAAAACTGAACACTTGTACCATCTGGATACATGATCCATTTGCCATTTTTTTATTTCTCTGACATTTTTACACAATGTATGTACTGTCAAATACTATTTTTATATCATGGCTTTTTAGATCTCCTCTAAAGGAAAGCAATGCACTGGTCAATAAACCTCTTATATTTACAGTACACCAATTTAAGCAAAGAAATACAGATCCAGGTTTTTAAGTGAACTAATCTCAATAAATATAATTATTACTTACTTTAAAATGTCGACATGCACCAGCTGTGGACAAGAAAAACTGCTCAAGCTTCATCCTATTTACGTAAGGATCTTTGTTCTTCTATAAATAAAACTAGATGCTGATCCTTTTTACTTCCAGCCATCGTTGACATCCAGGCTTCCTTTTCATCCTGTGGGAAACTTTGAAAGCACAAACCACAGCTATGACTGAACCACTGCCAGTGAGTGCCATCGACATTCCCACATGTATATACATAAAGATTTTGAGACTCCATAATTACAATGGAATTGTGTTTTTTTGCCTAAGCCCTGGCGTGTGTGTGTGGCGATAAATATGGTCATGTATTCATTTATTAATTCCCACATTTGAATTGGCATTTACTTGGGTGCACTCATGTATTCATTTATTAATTTATACGTTAGGCTCAGGCTCCATTTGTATGTGGGGTTTGGCAATAACACGGGACAAATTCATACAAAAAAAGTTACGACTAAAATAGAGGATGCCAGGACGAATCCCAGAAAATTCATTAAGCTTTGATTTGCTTCCTAAAATAGCTTCAGTATGTTGATGAAGGATGCCTATTAATTCCTAAATCATGTCTTTATCATTTCAAATTAATATTAGGTATGTAATTAGGCACCCTTGGCGGCTCAGTGAGTGTCTGAGGCCCTGGGATCAATTGTGGTGGGCCTTGCAACATGAAGTTCAAGTGGTACGTTTTTCAACCACTGGGGTTGTCCTCAAAAACCTGTCCCAAATGTAAGTATGTATATGCATATACTGCTCAAAAAAATAAAAGAAACACTTACACAACACAATGTAACTTCAAGTGTTCCCTTTATTTGTTTGAGCAGTATATATATATATATATATATATATGTTTGTGTGTGTGTGTGTGTTAATTATTATTATTTAAAAAAATCTGATTTAATAAGAGATGAATACAGTGAAACAGGACATTGACTGAAATAGTAGTCACATAGTTGTTTCGATATTTTAAACATAGTGTTTTATTTTAAATAATAATATGAGTTATCAATATCAAGACAGTTTGTACCGTACCGTTCTGTACAAAACATTAATCCTTAACTTCATATTTTTTATAAAACTTGAAACATTTAGTGCCAACAAAAAGGTAGAACAATAGCCCCAAAAGACTGCGATTCTCTTTTTGGTCAGCAGGTAAGCGTTTGCTTGTACTAGTTTTTTGTCATTCGGACATGAATTAGATGTATGTAAGACAGGTTTTTATTTCTTAATTTTAATCCTTGCAAAACTGCCTGAAAGAGTCCGATTTAGCAGTAGAACCTTTAAGGCCTGTAATTTGAGAGATAGGGCCTTCATGGATTGGACTTGTTTGTCCAGCACATCCCACAGATGCTTGATCAGACTGAAATCAGGGGGAGGAAGGGGCAACACCTTTTTGACATGCTAATGCCATGCTAAGAGTTTTCTAGTTCTATTTCATTGACCATATATAAAAATTTTAGCCATTATGTATAATGATATAATATAACTGATGCTTAATTAGTAATGATTCACGACTGTCCTTAATTCGTTATGTGTCTAACACTTTGTATCAGAATTTAAGAATGTTAATATAATATGGAGAAATTTGATTTTACACGACATAGTTGTAATGAATTCAGTAGATCATTTTATGAGGCTTTATTAGAATTGATAATACAGATCGCTTAGCTATTCGAAAGCTTGCGAATGCATGCTTCATAGCTGGTTAGGTTTTCTGGCTCTCCAACTGAAGTAAAATTGATGTTGTTCCACTTTAAGATCCCACGGATTTGCTTGGATAAATAAACATTATTTCAAACACATGTCAAGCCCTGTTAAATATCCTCCTGGTTCAGTGGCTTTTGGATCCTTGGGCGTGGAATATTTAATTACGGCACTAACTGAATAATCACAAAGTCAATTTTCAAGCCACCACCCGGCCGTGTTGAGACAATTGCATTTGCAATATCTGTGTAAGTAATCTCCGTCCTGCGTCCCCTCCTGAAGTCTTAGGGCAATATGCATTTACATACCGTCAAAGACCTTACAAACAAAAGTCTGAACCTTCCTCATTATGAGTTTGAATGCAATTATGGAAGCATAAAACTTGTCTCAAACCTGTACATGGAAATGAGTTTGCCAACAGATTATCATGGTTCTAGTGTACACATGTAAGTGTTAAGAGCTTTAATGACATTTTAGCCATCTTTTACACCTGTTTTATCAAAGTGTGGGCAGGAAACATAAATATGACATGTAAACCATTAACAAATCAGTTAAGCTCTCACTGGGATGATGTGCCTTAATGTTTGTACTTGACAAACTATTTCCATTTATTTATGATTTGGTTTGAAATGTTTGCAACTTACAGAAATGTCAGATTTACAGAAATGTGTACCCTCTATATTATATAGTAGTGATTTCCCTTGGGTAGTTTTCAGGGTTTTATTCTCAGACTATATATTACTAAAGATATCCAATAATTCATTATGCTTATGGTTCATTATGGTTCAATTATATAATTGTTTATCAATAATGGATAAATTGCTCAAAATGGAACTAAACTTATTTAAATGCACATAATGCACATTTTACTAATAAATTATCCATCTATGAATCAATAAAACATAAATGAATATATAGTATTATAAATTGCATTTGCGTATTTAAATGTGTACATGATTATGGAATTAAAATTATTGGACTATTTTAATATTTAGCTGTTTTTACTTTTTTACTATTGTAGCCTAAGCAGTATCTTGTCACTGCATTACAAATGAAGATGTGGGCCTTTTAGCCTGCCTCTGCTTTTTAAACTTTTTCTTTAAACCTTTTTTAGTTAGTAGTGCTAAATAATGTTTTACAAATGACACATAACTTTTGTAATGACTGGACTAAACTGAGACTTTTTAACACAAGAAATGTACTATTATTATTATTATTATTATAATTATTATTATTATTATTATTTTGTATTATTATTATTATAAATGTTATTATTATTACTATTTATTATTATCATTATTCTTATTATTATTATTATTATTATTACTTTAATAATAATAATAATAACAATAATAGTAATAACAATAATAATAATACTACTAATAAAATGTATTATTATTATTATTATTATTATTGCTATTATAATTATTATTATTGTTGTTGTTGTTAACAACAACAACAATAATAATAATAGCAATAATAATAATAATAATACTATTCCTATTATTAATATTATTAATATTGCTTCTATTACTACTGTCACTACTATTATTATTTTATTGTTTATATTATTATTATTTATTGACCATTCTATTTATTGTTATTTGTACTTCTTTTTATTTGTATTATTATTTGTATTATTTTTTATATTTATTACATAAGCCAGAGCCATGACTGTGTTTGCCTTTATGCCATTTTTCATTAACGTCTGATCATCATTATATGAAATTATCTCAACATTATGACTTGCTTCAGTATTTTACATTAGCAAATGAAGAGTGTTCATGAAATATTAATAAGGATATTTTGCATATGATGGTTTAGAGTAGTTTTGGGGCAAGTTTGGTGAGGCAATGCTGGTACTAAACCCATTGCATCTAATTGTATTAGCATTGCAAAAAGTCTCCGGGACGTTTTCATTGTTATGATGGATTAGATTTGAATTTTCAAGGCAAAACTTTTGTTGCAAAAACTGAAAACTGAAACTGATTAAAAAAGACGGGTGATGTTTATATATAATGCTGAATAAAACGGGAGGTCTATAAAATGTGGTCTGTTTCCATAAGGGTTGTGTTGCTGGCAAAGTAATAATAATAATAATAAAAATAAAAAAAAAAATAATAATAATAATAATAATAATAATAATAATAATAATAATAATAATAATACATTCTTTTTTTGAAAAAAATACGTTTTATTCCTGCTTCTCTTTAGTTAGGTTCATTGGTGGTTCTGGAGCTTTTGGCTGATATTAAAGGACCATTGTTTGTCTGGCAAGGGTCGCAACATTAGGGAGTGAACCCCCAACTACTTTCCCCTCCCTCAGGCACAGGGTGGTGGGATATCAAATTTCAGCTGCACAGCCTGAGCATGAATAATATTGATAATAATAGTGATGAAAAACAAGATTCTTCTACTTATTACTATTATAACTTTTCACATTTGTGTGTGTGTGTGTGGATGTGTTTGGATTTGTATGAGAACTGTTAGGGTTCCTACCTTCCCCTGGTGCGTTCGGCCGTCCTCGCCGGTCGCCATTACAGACGTATAGGTGAGACGGTTTATATCCACTGTCTCATTATGT
>JAVSBV010000017.1:788665-800596 GCA_033117975.1 Parotocinclus spilosoma | reverse complement strand
GATCGTTTCGAAAAACTTGTTTGCAAATTTATTTTTCAATGAACAAAGTTGGTAAGTAACAGTAGTTCTTGTTTGTATGTTCGCTATACGTGTAAATCACACAAAAAAGGTTTAATAAACATTTAATATGTTACATAGCACATCCCGTCTTATAACATAGGGCATGTTCGTTTAATCGGATCAACCGGTTATTAGGAACAAAATCATCGTGTTAATGTGGTCCCATTAACCGGAATCGACTGTATTTACTTAGTAGCGCATTAACTTCACTAAAACAGGGTATTAACTGAAATTGAGAAGTATTTTATTTACGTAGTCACATAGCAGTTTAATGCTCCGGTAATGTAAATATATTGCTCACAAAAATAAGAGGATATTTCAAAAAAGCACATTTTTTACACTTTAAAACACTTAAAAAAATGTGTATATATAGGGTGTTTTCCGAAAAAAAGATTAATTAATAAACGGCATTACAAACAACAAAGAAGATGAAATATATCGGTTATATATAGTTATAGGTTACAAATGAGTACTACTTACAATAGGACAGGCAACATACATTTTACAAATTGTTACAAATAGGCAGCAGAAAGTCATCCACACAAACACAACTGAGTTATAACACTCTGAAGTCCAAAGATAAGCTAACCAGCAAGTGAGCACACAAGCATTAAGGCAATTACACACACACACACACAAGTGACAGAATTCTGGTCTTAAACTCCAGCCTCTGCTCAGGATCCACAGCACTAATTTACATTATAATGTCCATCACACAGATTTTTATTTACTATTAGAATTTATAATACTCATTACGAACTTGTCCACTCTGTATATGTAATCAACGCTGTATCAAAGCTGTTCTGCCAACTGCTATTAGAGAAAGTTGGCATCAGTTTCATGTACTGTGTAAAAGTCTAAGTTGACTATACAATTTGGTGTTATAGCAAAGGTATAAAGACAATATATAACTCAATACCTGATCGTTGGACCCAAAGATTGCAAACTTGGGTTTATCACTCTATAATACTCACACTTGCTTACATCGTCATTCCAATCTTTGAGCTTCCAGCTTCAGCATGCAATACTTCCATACAATCATCCTGTTACCCTAACAAAAATGTGTTTTCTTGGCTGCCCTTCGAAAAAGATTTCTGATCAAGCTTCTTCAGACTCTAGAAAGGTCAACTTGGCATCTCAAAAAGGGGAGTTTACACTAAATAAAAATAATGGCAAAGCAATGATGGCCTAAGACTTAGAATATGATGAATATGATGGATGGATGGGTGGGTGGGTGGATGGATGGATGGATGGATGGATAAAAGTCAGAGGAGGAGCAACTAAGTGATGATTGTGATCATTTTTGGTTAATGAATATAGTATTTTATCCTCAACATTGAGCGATTCAACAAGCCACAGTGTTCAGCTATAAAAATAAACAAAAAAAGTGTTGTGGCTGTGGTTTATTTATTAACTACAAAGTAAAAAAGCTGGGTAAACATCCTCAAAGTGTAATTTAGAACTTTTTGCAAAACCTACTATTCATTATATCTTTGGAAACAATTTCCTTACAGCAACCTTACTGCACCTCTAATTCACAATCCACAAAGACACCAATCGGGATGAGAATAATATTTACATTTTTCTTTTCTTTGTAACCCCAATTAACACTGAAACATTTAACCTAGTGTAATTATTGACCTCATGCCATAATGATCGTGGCTGGAAAGACATTATATTTAATAGTAATTAGTAGACAGTTCATGAGGAATGGTATTGTTAAACAAGCTTATAATTAATAGCTCATCTCCATATCGCACATTAGTCGCCCTGTATTACAGATCAGATGATAATCGGATGCAGAAGATTTGCTCTGCAGTCAGTGATGCAAATCCAAAATCCAAAATTAAATTGATGTCAATAAAAGGTACAACAGCTATTCATAACTTCTGAAAAGAAGTAAAACACGGACAAGGTTCTTGCTTATTTCAAGACGCTGATAATATTCAAATGAATTTCGTATGACATGGAATATGTTATCTTACAGTGCAGAGTCCCTCAATTAAAATAACTACGGTTTTATGCAAAAGGACCCCGGAGTTGTGAGGCGGCAGCGTTACCTATTGGGCCGCTGTACCTTCCGGTTTCACTAATTTGTTCTATTCAGGTTTATTTATATAATTTTAATATTTATCACTGTCATATAGACTTTCTATACATTCATTCCTTCATTTACTTTCTGGACAGGGTCATGGGAAAGCTGGTACCTAGGTGGCGCAGTAGGTTACAAGGCAGGAACAACCCTAGACAGGGCGCCAATCCATTTTAAGGCACACTCATACACTATGAGCAATTTGACATAATCAGTTAGGCTTATAGGATTGTGGGAGGAAACTGGGCTACCTGGAGTACACTCGGGTGGAGCTGGACAGGCCGTGCGGCTAAATCATGTCCTTGGACTCTGGGAGGAAACTGGGCTACCTGGAGTAAACCCAGGTGGAGCTGAAGAGCTAATATTGTTTTACCTGGGATTGAGCTGTAATGTGACCCACTTTTTAAAATGCACCTAATGCAGATATAGCACGCTCAACTTTTGCCTGTAGTTTTTGTTAGCTGGCATAACCTGTCCTGATCCTAAACCCAAATAAATAGTGAAGGTTGCATTAGGAGTTAATTAATGTCTGTGGTCCAACAGTGCAGCCTCTGGTGAACACAAAGTTGAGTTAAATATGTGGCATCAGCATGAGCAGACTGAATGCTGAGCAACTTTTGGCTAGTGCTGTGCATCTTAAAAGCACAGAGATGATGATAATCATCAGATGTTACCACTCAGATTAATTACATGGACAGTCTGGGCTCTGGGTGGGTTAGGGTTAGTGGCATGGATTAGGGTTAGGGTCTATTTGTTGCATGGACAAGCAATGGTATGATTGAAATCATTTAACAGTTGCCCTCTTTTGCAATTTTCAATATTTATTTAAATAAAAAATATGGAACATTTAAAAAAAAGACAATAATAAAGTCAAAGTCACATTTATTTCTACAGCGCTGTTTACAGAGGAGCATTGTCTCCAAAATAGAACGTTTACTAAGCGGCACGTTTTTAGTAATCGTTTTAAAAAACACAAAAGTTGAACATAAAACGATAAGAATGTACTAAATAAAATCTAATCTAATAAGATATCGACTATACTAAATTAAAGACAACAGAATATCATGAAGAGTATAATTAATTATAATACAATACAATTTAAGAAACAACTAGAATATAATACAACAGAATATATCAATAAAATATTACACATAATAATAGTTAGTAGTTTAATAAGAAGTCAATCAAAGTTAATTAAAATAATAAAAGTTTTGTAGGCTTGGTGACCTCAGTCACACTTGTGGTGGTGGAGGTGGTGTGTGTGTGTGTGTGTGTGTGTGTGTGTGTGTGTGTGTTCGGCATTACACTTTGGTGTGGTCTGAGTAACAGTTTGAGGATTGGATCTGATGATGGAAGACCAGTTTGTGTGGAACTGGTACCAGGAGAAGAGCTCAAAGAGAAAATGGTGCCCAAAAGCAGTACTAAGAATAACCTGATATAATTTGTTTTATGTTTTTGTACGTACGTTATTGGACAGTGTATCATGTCATTGCTCTGCATTTTGATGTTTTTCAAAAAGCTCAAGTGTCAGTTGCTATTTGCATATAAAAAGTAAGAGAGAAGTATATGTGGGATTAAAGAGAAAGAGAAGCAGGAATGAAGAGGAACAGAGATGTTCATAAGCAGTCTCGGTGCAGCTTAACACGCTATCTGGCACCCTCACCCTTGGGTGTCAACAGGTGAGAGTGGGCGATAAGAGCGTTTGATGTTTTTAAAACCACCCAACTTTATTTCTTCTTCTTAGACCTCTTGGCAGACTTCAAAGCCCCCCCTGCTCGCATCTCGCTTTAATCCAGGAGCACCCTGGTCCTTCAGTTCAAAGCCCCCACGCCTCCTCAGAAGCCAACCCCCCGTCCCAAACACACACCCACCCACACACACACACATACATACACTTTATGGGAGAAAAAAAATGCAACCTAAACTTTTTCTTTCCTCTTGGTCTACAGAGTAGCAATTACAGCCCCTCTTGCCCACTGACCAGCTCCTGTTATTAATTAATCCTACAAAGCAGACCTCGTTTCCTGCCTGTCCCTGATTGACAAGACATGCAGGAACAGAGGAGGCTCTTTTCAAAGGCCACTCATGCCGACAGCGGAAAAAAAAGGAGGGAAGATTGGTAAAAACAAAAAAAGAGGGGGGGGGGGTAGGAATAAAGAATCGCTCTTGTGAATGCGTGGAGGGAGGAGGCCACATTTGATACCATGCTACTTGGAACTGAGTGAACGCTTTGTTGCCAAGAGCCCTTTACTAATCTTTACCTGCCAAAAAGGGTCTTAAGCTGTTCTGAACCCGGGTGAGAGAGGCTGTCATGGGTGGCCTTCAGACACTGGACTCACAAATGCTTAAAGAACAAACTTTTTTCTACACCGGTTTGCAAACACACGGCGGTGTGAAGGAACAGGAAGGGAAGAACAGCGGTCTAGAGGGTCTTCTTATTTTTGAAGGAATTCCTTCAGCCTTGTTGAGACCGTACTGCATAACGGCAGAAATTGATATGCCGTACTCGAGGTTAAGTGTGAACAGGTTTGGATCGTGCCACCATCTTGTCTCCGCTAATGCACTTCGCAAAGCGCTGACAGGTGTGAAGGGCCATGCTCCTCAAATCCTTTACACAGGAAGCGGCTGGCTAAATAATCAAAGGACATGGTTGGAAAGGGCATTCACAGGCCCTCTGATCTGACCCTGAAACGACCAGAGGCGCAGCGGTACAGGCTAGCGAAGGTTAGCAGCACCATGCCGCACATGCACTGTGTTTTCCTATCATTCATCAAACCAGTGTCACCAGTCAAGCTGGAGCAGTCGACAAGCCAGGTCACGGTAAATTAAGGGTGAAAGTCCAATGCAAACATGATTAATGGCAACACCTGATTGGACGTGATTCCCTTTTCCTGTGTGGTGTGTGGTCACGGGTGGGAGGTTTCATTTCCAGTTTCAGCTTCAACCCCCGTTTATTCCAACAAATCAGAATTCTTTAACAAGAAGCACAAAGGAGTAGAAGCACGCAGGTTTGGGCATTCTCAAAAATAGTTGTTTATTTAAAGTGCGTGGATTTCCTCTCCAGAATACTTAGCGGGACAACCCGAATCCTGGCCCTCTGCAAACAGAGCTTCCTTTGGCGTAATGCCCTCCCGAGGGATGGGCCCTAGGAGTCATTAAGCAACTTCCCACTTCTCCAAGGAAGGAAAAACTAACAGTTTAAACATGCTAGTCCTCTGCTGTTTGCGTGGCCTGATTACCCGAATGCTAATTCTCTCACTCACTGTAATTCATCAAGCTGTCACCTCTGATGCGTGTCGTCCAAGTTCTTAATTTCAGGTCCACAACTGTTTCGGATAGACATCATCTACAAACAGCTACAATCATCAGAACTATATACTAGCTGGTCTTTCATATGTTTATCCGCTATACACGTACACTAAGTGCCGCTCGATGATCGCATTACATTCTGTAAAACAGGACGTTGACTGAAATGGTCAATGATCGGACATTACTATAGTACCGAAGTCTTTCTATGCTGCATGAAATTGATACTTACAAGCATCAAAGATACAGCTGAAAATTCAAGTAAAAGCTTAAAATCTTATTCACATACTGACTTTTTATTAATACATTGAAATTCACAATAATGATTAAAAACACAGTAACACAGATTTAATGGAAGGAGAAAATGTATTTACTTACTGTTAAGGGCACAGAGTCTATTAACAGAACTCGATTGAACCTCTGACACTAACTACATGTAATATGAGACTCCGGCAGCACTACTACGGCAGCACTAACGAAAGCAACATAGCTAGATAGACGAGAATCAGAGCAACAATCCTGAGTGATTGCACTTTAGAGGCAGGAAGACAACACTCTAAAGTACATATAGTAGCCAGCTTTCAAATTGTGAATGGCTGTTTTTTTAGGACAGCACGGGGGTTCAGTGGGGGTTCAGTGGGTAGCACCGCTGCTTCACAGCAAGAAGGTCCTGAGTTCAATCCCAGGGAGGAGCTGGGTCCTTTCTGTGTGGAGTCTGTACATCCTCCCTATGTCTGCGTGGATTTACTCCGGGTACTCCGGTTTTCCCCCAGTACAAAGACATGCGTGTTAGGTGAATTGGTGTCTTTAAAGTGGCCCTTAGTGTGTGATTGTGTATCTGCCCTTCGATGGATTGGCCCTGTCAAGGGTTGTTCCTGCCCTTGCGCCCAGAATTGCTGGGTAGGCACCGGCAGAAGATAATAAATAAATGGATGTTGTTCTTTGAAAAAAAAAAAAACGCTAGCCATCACATGGTCAGCAAACATGGTTTTGAAACATTGTACATACTACACTATTCACTATTCATCATTTTTAATCATTATCTTTTTAATGAAAAAAAAAATTAAAAGTGCAATTATAAAAACAACTAGATGTTTCAAATGCTTTTGTACTTGCAAGAAAGCTGCTTAGCACATCAAACTAGCTTTCTAACATTAGCTAACAGTACATTAGGTCATGCTATGTAGCTATCTTAAATTTAGCAAGCTAAACATCAAAGCTTTACATTAACATTTACAAGCTTTACATTTAAGCAGACTCATAACAAACTAGCATTCTAACACAAGCTAACAGTACATCAGGTCATGCTATGTAGCGTCTTCAATTTAACAAGCTACAAGCTTTACTAAAGCATAGCCAACAAAACAGTGCTATAATGCTAAACACTAATAAAACTATATATAGTATATATTATGATTTGTTTAATTACCGGCAATGCATTTATTTAAACAAAAATGCAAGCCTGCATGCTAAGTGGTTCTAAATGTTTAGTTTTGTAGTTTTGGGGCAGAAAGATTTGAATATTTGAACCGATTCTTTTTGTCATCCATGATCAAGACTTGATATTAATGCTAACTCACTCCCACCCTGTGTAACACACTTGTAATTTACTTTGTTTTCAGGAAGCTGCTACTCCATTATTAAATTAGGTCCAGTTTCATTACAGGAATAATTTATTTAGCTTGAGCTTCGAAGTTGACAGCAGATGCTGAGACTGCACACTGGGTAAATAAGGTACAAATAGTATAAAAATGTATTAGTATTTAAATAATCTGGAATATTGACTCAGGAATGCAATAAATATAATCCGCACAGGACGGTCGATAGGCGGTGCGTACAAATCGTAGCTGCTTTTCTCAGTACCACCAATAAGGCCCTTTCCCAACATGTGAACATGTGATCTAAGACTACGGCGCCTGCTGAGGATGCGGTGCCAGCGAGATCTGTCAAAGAAAAAGGTGAGAGAAATAGAAAGAGATAGAGAAAAAGGGAGTGAGAGAGGGACACAGAGAAAGTAGCGAGTAACTCTGTAATGAATATTCATCGACAACTGTGATGCGACGTGACATGCTCTTCTGGCATGGCACCTCGTGCACATGGCCGCTGTTTTACAGGAGGGAAAAGGCCATGGCCAATCAGCTTACACAGTCCTGCTTGGCCTGTTTGGATCCAAGTAGAGTCACATGACTCTCACAGTAAGTGTAAGTTCCGAGGTTTGGAGGACTCCACAAGGGCTGTAAAGCAGTGCATGGAAATGAGAAATATAACTGCTGTGAGGATCTATAGGTCTGATGTCGTCTCTTTCTACTCATTAAAAAACACCTACCTAATAACTTATAGTCTCTCACCCATCAATGCATGGATTCCGCGAGACTTCTGAAGGTGTCCTGTGGTAACGTTGTTAATAGCAGCTCCTTTCATTCCTCTAATTTGTGAAGTGGGGGCTCCATGGATTGGACTGGTTTGTCCAGAACATCCCACAGGTGCTCAGTAGAAATGAGATCTGAGGGTTCTGGAGGCCAGGTCAACATCTTGAACCGTTTCTATACTGTTTTTATTTTGTGTCAGCTCCTGAAAGAGATCACCATCGTTAGGGAATACTGTTGCCACGAAGGGGTGCAATTGGTTTGCAACAATGTTTAGGTAGGTGGCACGTGTCAAAGTAACATCCACATGAATGCCAGGACTCAAAGCTTCCCAGCAGAACCAGAGCATCCCCAGGGTGTCAGTGCTAGTCGTGTCATCTATAAGTGATTTTAACATTATGGCTGATCAGTGTGAGTCAGCGTTGTAGGTATTTTGGTATTTGTCGAGGTTGTTTTGTCCTGTTTTAGTGTGTTAGTGTGGTATGACTGGTTTGTTCGGTGAACTATCGAGTGTGTACAAGCACACCAGTGTCCAAAACACAACATATGCTTTCATATGTTTGTCTTTTGATCCTTGTTCTTGGTGCTTACATGCTCACATTTGCCACATATTACTGCTAAAGTAAAGATCAAGGAAGAAAGAAGACAGATTTTCTACCCGTAAGACCATGAATTCACCACCTAAACCCAGCACCAGACCAGGACTAACCAGTATGTACCAACGTGGACCAACATGAAACTGAACTTTTTCGCTGAATGTTCTCGCTTTTTGACCAGCATACCAGCATTCAAAACGCAATGCTACAACTACTGAAGCATATGAAGTACGTTTTGAAATCTCCTACAATGGCAATAATGTCTGTGTTTTTTTCTATAGGTACCCCCACAACAACATAAATGTACATGCGCTGCACTGACATGAATGTACACTAAGAATGCATGGTCCTGAGCATGCCCTTATGAGCGTAGCCATGCATTGTTGGTCTTCGGCATGTGCCAGCTGGCATGGCGGCTGGCAGTGCTGCCACAGTGCAGAACAATAGCCCCTGCAGAGTGGGCCCCTCAATGAAGAGACAAGGACACGGGCACCTCTGTGGCACACAAGAGGCCTGGCGTCTTTAAAAAGCCTGGTGGGCAGGTGCTTCTGCCAACGGCTCCGCCGCCAGAATGTAGCATTCAGCGCTGACAAGGGCCTGGCAAAGAGGAGTCCTCTTTTAAACCGCCCATTGTTCGAAGACTCCAGAGGAAGTGTGTTTGTACTCACGGCACTTCCTTAGCTGTCAGAGCCAATACAAAGATCTTTACTTTGACAAAAAGCTGGAGAGAAAGAGCCATTCTGTCTTTTTTTAGCTTTGGAGGTGTGAAAATTCTGCTCTTGTTGTGCTGATAGATCTTCATAGAACATGACATTCTTGCCGGTGCATCAAGCGAAGGCTGTGGGAAGGCATGTGCATAGCATGTGAGAACAGGAATTGGCCTACACAGCAGATGGAAGGTTCTAGTTCTAATTCATTATCCAACACTTTGCATGACAGTTGGAACAAACTTATTGTTTAAAAACTCTGAAATGTATCTAACCACAACCACTGAGCCACTGTGCTGCCCCAGATGTAGTTATGTAAGTCATAAAGCTGCAAATAAAAAGTGGTTTGGGACCATCTCAAAACATGACTGGACTATATCCCAGCAATAAACTGTGAGATTATTTGGAGTAAGAGTTGAGTGCTGATAAAGCCGCCCACAAACTCTAGCTAAATCAAACACCCAGTTAGTAGACTGTGTTAGCCTGGTTAAGGTGCTGGACTTTGGACCAGAAGGTCCAGGGTTCAAATGCCAAGCTGCCACAGTTGGGTCCTTAACCTATAACTGCTTGGATTTCAAGGATCAGTTGTAAGTTGCTCTGAGCATCTGCTAAATGCTGTAAATGTAAATGTGTTGAGAATGGGCTAAAATAGTGTGTTATAAGCAAGATGTGATAAATGTGCTACAACAAGTTTATCATCAAAGTTTTATTTATTTTCACAGATTTCAACAGACTGTTGAAATTCTTCTTGGCAAAACCAAAAGTCTGCAGATCGGTCTGATTCTCCTTAAGAGGGATATTATTGTTGACAGGAGGTTAAACAAAAAACGTGTTTATAATAATCCAAATAAATCAAAGCTATTCTTACACGCATACATATCACACACAAAGTAAAAGAGTGAAAAAGTATAAAAGTAATGTTATGAATTATAAACTCACAAACTGAAAAAATACTTCTACCTCTACACACAAGCATGTAAAAACAGCAATCTAAAAACGGCAAGCTTAAAAAACGAACAAGACACATCTAAAATTAAGTAATAACAAATGAAACAGAAACGAAAAACTACACAAAACAAAAAGACACAACTGAAATACAACCAGGTTTAAGCCTGAAATGATTTAAATAAAAGACACTGTCACGCACACACACACACACACACACACACAAACACACACACACACACACAAATACTTAAAGATAAAATAATAGTAATAAAGCAGTAACAATCTCAAAATATAACAACTTAAAAAAAACCAACACACAGCATAAACCAAAATTCAAATATTACTTGGAATCAGTCATACTACGACTACTACTACCAATAATAAGAATATTTAATAAATGACCAATTAAACAAAATAAGAATAAACTAAATAAATCACAGTATAAACAACATGCAATGTAATTAAATGACTTAAAATGGAAATAGCTACAATGATCAAACAAAAATAAAACTGAAAATTAACTTATAAAAAACATTATTACTTTGTCCAAGGCCAATAAAAAGCATTACTCGAGTGTAATAGCTATGGTCTGTGTGTGAAAAACCCTCTAGGCATCTGCAACACTTTTAAAACATTTATTTAACAGTTATTTTTCTATTTTTCTAGTTGATTTTTTACAGACCTTTTTTTATATGCATGGAAGAATGTTTGCATGTGAAATAGCAGGAGCGGATCATGCCATGGTTCAGCGAGACTCAACTGTGTTTGATCCAAATGTCAGAAACTGTATTTTAACCAGTGATCTCTTGTGGAAATAACAAATCATTTCTGCTTTGACCTGAATAAATAATAGCTAAACACCCCATTATCATTCCACTGAAGCATGACTGAATCTGTGAGTAGCGTCTAACATTAGATTCTACATTCTTATCTAGAACTTAAACACGGCATATGGAACATGGGACATCACTGCTGCCTCACAGCTCGGAGATCCCCGGTTTGATGGTATGTGTGGAGTTTGCGTGTTCTCCCCACTTCTGCATGGGTTCCCCCACTCCCAAAATATATGCATCCATCCATCCATTATCTTCCGCTTAATCCACACGGGGTAGTAATCCAGCTGGTGCTCACCCAACAACTCTGGGCACGAAGGCAGAAACAAACCTAGGTGGGGCACACACACACACACAGTCACGAATACTGTCACACACTAAGGCGGCACTTTAGAGACATCAATTAACCCAACACGCATGTCTTTGGACTGTGGGAAGAAACCCGGAGTAAACCCACGCAGACACAGGGAGAGAATTCACACAGAAAGGACCCAGGTCGCTCCACTCTGGGATTGATGTCGGGACCTTCTTGCTGTGAGGCAGCGGTGCTACCCCCCAAAAACATATGTGTTGGGTTGATTGGTGTTTAGGTTAATTGGTTAAGTTGTTTAAGTGTGTGTGTGTG
The DNA here is from genome assembly GCA_033117975.1 of Parotocinclus spilosoma. Lineage (NCBI taxonomy): Eukaryota > Metazoa > Chordata > Actinopteri > Siluriformes > Loricariidae > Parotocinclus > Parotocinclus spilosoma. The sequence goes on along the minus strand of JAVSBV010000017.1, from coordinate 789,063 downwards.
TGTGTGTGTGTGTGTGTATGTGCCCTACGATGGATTGGCACACTGTCAAGGGCTGTTCCTTGCTTGTGCCCTGTGCTGCTGGCTAGGCACCTGCTGTTCTGCGACATTTACATTTACATTTACATTTACAGTATTTAGCAGATGTCCTTATCCAGAGCGACTTCCAAAAGTGCTTTAAAACATCAATAACATAATCTATTTTTAATAATAAGGAATCTAATCAAGAATACACTTCTCAAACTGTAAAGGTTGTGTTGTTGTTTTTTTTTAATTATTATTATTATTTTTTGGTGATTTTGTTCAAGTGCAGTCCGTCAAGATCACAGATCACACTGGATAAGTTCTTCAAACGTTGACTGGAATTTAGTAAGAACTTGTTTTTTACAGTATTATGCTTC
>JAVSBV010000017.1:767579-779563 GCA_033117975.1 Parotocinclus spilosoma | reverse complement strand
TTTTCCGCTTAATCTTCGCTTAATCCTAATTTAGATTTAAAGTTACCGTTCGTGGTGTTAGCCTGTATAAACTATACACTGTATTGTAGCCCTTGAGACAAGCCGTATGACAGGCCACACAAAAGCCTGACTCTTGGCCACACAAACAATTCAAATGTCACTGTTTGAATATGATTCTCAAAGAGCTACTTCCATCAGCTCCATTATGTGCCGGGTGGAACGCACACACAAGAAAGGAAACGCATCGGGTACATTGTTTTAGACGCGCCCGATTGATGGCAGTCTAATTAATAAAGCGAGCTGTCCTTTTCGAGCTTTTGAAAAGCTAGGCGAAATGAGGCCGCATAAAAGCTGTTTATTGTTTCCTTTGCAGATTTTTACAGGTTGGGATTTAATTTGCAAGGGGCGGTGAGGAGCCACGGGTCCAGATGGCACGATAACCTCGGCGAAGGCTTCTACCAGCCACCATCATAACAAAGATATGCAGATGAGAAAGAGAAGAGAGAGAAAGCAGAGGGGAAGAGAGGGAAAGAGAGATTGAGAGAAGGCAGCAGGGGGCCGAGAGAGAGGGCGAGAAGGAGAATCACTTGGGGGAATGTGCCCTGGCTGAGCGGGCAAGATATACAGAAAAGGAAAGGGATCTACAGAGAGAGAGAGAAAGAGAGAGAGAGAGAGAGAGGTGACAAGAAGAAAGAAGTGAGAGGCAGACAGACAGCTGGAATACTGCCAGCACTCCCAGCTCGATGCAGCAGGGAGACAAATTGATGAGTCCACTGAGGACCGTCCATGTAGCAGCAGGGGTGGATCGTCAACCCCAATAAAATCCAGCCAAGTCATCACTCTAATAACGTTGACGTACGAAAAAAAGCCATTTAAAATTCTGTTCTTAGTGTGTTACATTCGAAAAATAGACTTACAACCCCAAATCAGAAAAATATGTTTGGACAGTATGGCAAATGCAAATAAAAAAATGGCATTTTACATTACATTTACTTTTTCTCTTATTTTATTGCAGACAGTATAAATCTGTAATATTTCATGCTTTCCCTGCTCAACTTCAATTCATTTATTAATAAACACCCAACCCGCAACAAATTCCAAAAAAGTCGGGACGGGCCATGTGCACTGATCCAGCCCCTTACTCTGACAGATCATGTATTTTGGACTTCACTTGACAGTGAAATCAAGTTGATCAGACATTAAATATTTTCCACAACATTAGAACCTTTTCTGATTTAAGCCTGTAAATTACAAATTACAATCACAGTCATATGAAAATGTTTCAAAAGAGTGAGACGTTAGGACAGGAAAGAACAAAGCAAGTAAGGCTGATTTTTTTCTGTGATGGGGGCACCCCTGCATTATGTGCCACAACCACTTAGAGTTTCGAGTTGGATAATGAGAGACCAAGAACAGCATGCTCTAGACAGGGACCAGAAAGGTGGCCATTGGTGTTTGATAGACCAGTCATGTCACAACTCCAAAGAGCAGCGCCTAAGTTCTGAAGTAGATGCTGCTTTTGTGGAGTTTACATATTCTCCCGACGTCTGCACATGCGTCAAATGGCCATTGCTGTTAGTGAGGTCTGTTGGCGTCTCTAAAAATGTCCCAGTGTGAGAGAGTGTGTGAATGTGCCCCCCTGTGTAGGCTGGTTCCCAGTCTAAGGTTGGGCTGCACACTGGTCCTGCAAACCTGACTGGGATTAACTGGGTATAGAGATGAATGTAAGTGAACTCAACATTTTGCATTTACTGTACCAAACTTATTGCAGATTTTTACCCTTTGACACATTTTGCTGACGATCACAAAAAATGGTTTAGTGTGCCTTAATTTATGTGTGTCCATGTCTGTGCATGTGTCCATGTCTGTGTGTGTGTTGCCAGGTCTGGAGTTATGCTCCCCTGTGACATCTCTTTTTTCTCTCCTTCACTGTGTGGACACAGTGACTGATCTCCATCCAAGCATAAGGGGGAGGTGTGTCTGTGTGCCTGTATCTGCATGGTTCAACTTTATATAACATTGTGAGGACCAAATGTCCCCACAAGAAATCTGAATTTTTTTAACCTCATCTTAACTGAAGATAAAGTCTTTGTTTCTACACTCATTTTCCATCTTTCTACAGTTCTACAGTTACAGACTGTAGTCTGTCAGTTTCTTTATATACTTTGTTTGTCCCCTTTGTTTTTTAATGGTCAGGACCTACAAAGAACCAGCACTATTTGGGTATTGGATCACCCTCACAACACATAAGTACATCAGTACCAAGTGAGAACATTACCAAACAAATAGCACTTGTTCTGTGGGGGTCCTGTGAGGGTCCTGACCATTATAGAACAACAAATTCAATCTCTACGGTAACTAGAACTTATAAAATGGATGAGTGTAGAAACAAGGACACAAGAAGATAGATAGATTTGCTTTTTGTAACTGAGGTTAAGGTTGGGGTGCAGGTATAGCATTAATGAGTCACCGTAATCATTATGGAATTAGAAAGTCCCCTTAAGCATATGCTTACCAGGACTGTGTGTGTGTGTGTGTGTGTGTGTTTACCATGTAAGTATTACATTATGGGGACCAAATGTCCCCACAGTGATAGAAAACTTTGACATTTTTACACGGTGGGGACATCTGGTCCCACAAGGAAAACACTTTTTTTTAAATAAAAACTGTACATTGAAAAAAACCTAAGACTAAAGAGAAAAAACAGTAAAAGCCGAGGTTAAGTTAGGGGTAGTGGTAAGTAAGGCCTTAATTGGCTATGGTAATCGTTATGTCAATGGAAGGTACCCATAATGATAGAGAAAAAAAAGTGTGTGTGTGTGTGTGTGTGTGTGTGTGTGTGTGTTGACAGACGAAACAGTCCTGCAGCAACTGCTTATGTTCCAGCAAATTGTTCTTAAGGGATGTCCTGTGTCCTGCTCTTCTCCCCACCTCCCACCATCTGAATGACACATCCTAGTAGCTCCCTCTAGAAATGAGAGCAAGAGAGATCTGACTGGCCTCCAGTGCTGTGTGTCTCTCCTGAGTTATTACTTGCACTGCTGCTGTCGCCCCTGACCCCTACGCACACACACACACACACACACACACACACACACACACAGAGACAAACACACAGCCACACATATCTTATATGCAAATCCCTCTGTTCTCTCTCTGGCCGAAGCTCGGCTGAAAGTTCCCTGAATAATTGATCCGTGGAGACTCCAGCCAGCCACCCCTCAATGAAAGAGAGGGACCATTAGCTTATAGCAGACAGAGCCTGATAAGCACACAAAGGGATGTTATACATCCTGACACATCCCGATTTCTAAATGCATGATCCAACAACAGTTTGTAGTCTAACTCTGCTGAGGTGAGGTTTGATTACAATTAGTTTTACATTTACTCATGTAACAGATGCACCAATGCATAGTGACTTACACAGGGGACTGTGGTAGCCTAGTGGGTAAGACACTGGACTATGGACCAGAAGGTCCAGGGTTTCAAATCACACAAGCTGTCACAGTTGGGTCCTTTAGAAAGGCCCTTAACCCTTGTTCGGATTGTAGGAGGGGGATTGTATGAGTTGTAAGTCACTCTAAATAACATAAATGTAAACGTACAATCTTACAGTCCAACCAAACGGTGTGTTAAGAGACTTGCTCAAGGACCCAGAAGTGGTAGCTTGGCACATATGAAAATCGGTCCCTGGGCCTTCTGGTCCATAGTCCAGTAATATAACTGCTAAGCTAGTACAGACCCCAGAGTTTATTGTTCCATCTGTGGAGGCCTTGCTTAGGCTGCATTAGTTCCTGGTTAAAGTCTGTTCCATGGGGCAAGAGTTCCGGTTTCATGTCTCTGTTCCACCAGGCTGAAGTTCCCGGTTCATGTCTCCATTCCATTGGGCAGTATTTTACTATTAATTTCTCTTTTCCATTAGGAATTATTATTATTGACCAAAAGGTCCTGGTACCTTGAGTCACAACCTAGAAGCCTGGGTCTATGGCAGTGCAAGCAGACCTGGTGTGCCCCCCATGTTACCGGGAGTGAAATAATCAAGAGTCCAACGCTGGCAGTTTGGCAGAGCTGGGCTATGAACTTGTAACCTTCTGATTAGCAGTCTAAAGCCTTAACCACTAAGCCACTCCCATCCCAGCAATGACATAACACATTAAACCAGTGTAACACTGTAACTCAAAATATTTTTTAATGACACAAGCCATGTTCCAGTAAAGGTGAGCACCAAGGACACATGAGGACTCAAGATATTTGTGTGTGCTTACACTTGTAGGTTAACCCAGAAGTATTATATTGGTATAAAAAACATCTGTGGGAAACACACACACACACACACACACACACACACACACACAGAAATTGTAATGGCTTATGGCTCAGTAGTTCTAATACCTAAATCCTAATCTTTCTGTAATTACTACAAAATGCCTCCGCTTGTTCTAAGAGCCCGGACTTCTGAGCGGCTGCACCCCCTTTCATTAATGCAATAAAAATGAGCATGCACGTGAAGTACGAATAGCGAGTCACTCACTTTGCTTTGAATCCCTCTTCTGCTGAATCCTCCAGACATCATTATCGCTGTTCCCCTCTTTTCGTATCGGCTTGAACAAACTACAGCGTCTGCCCATGAGCTGCATGCTTCAGCGCCGCCGTCGCAGCTGAGCTCCGCGATTAATTTTCTCGTGAGGAGAGCTCTTATTGAAAGGTGCTATTTGCATTACCATTTCTAATTATTTAATGATGAATCCGATATGGTTCGTTGTGGGCAACCGGAGAGGGAAGTCATCTAGAGCCTGGGTTTCAATTAGGGGACCGCCGTAAACATGTCCTCCGATGACTTTACATCAAGGGCCAATTTTTAGGTGTTTGACTGTGAAATTGTTATTAATGACGCTACGATTTAATTTATTTGAAATACATGTCAGTGGTTTCCAGGCCCATTTATAGAGATCTCATAGTTTGTGTTTGTACTTGCGACCTGATCATGGCCATGGTTCCATACGATCAGAACCCATACTCAGTGGCATGCTTGATTGGTATTAAGGGCCAAGAAAGTCCAGTACCTTAACTACTAGGCTACCCAGGCACAGTGGTTAAGGTGCTGGATTGTGAAGCAGAAGCACTTTTGCCACCAAGCTGCCACTGTGGGCTTTGTGAGCAAGGCCCTTAATCCACTTTAAATTGCTTTAAATGTAAAAAAAACTAGGGCCTAATATGGTACTGTGGTGGCCTAGCAGTTAAGGTACTGGCATCTGGACCAGAAGGTTCAGGGTTCAAATCCCACCTCTGCCAAGCTGCCACAGTTGGGCCCTTAAGCAAGGCCCTTAACCCACCATTGCTTTATTTGTAACTATTTATTTTGCTAACCATTTCCATCTTTTTATAAGCACAGTGTACTATATTCTGACAGCTACTTGCAGCAGGATAATGCTTGCCACAAAACCCAATTCATCTTAGACTGGCTATCCACTACCTTAATTATGTCCAGAACCCGAACAGCTGCTTCGCGTCCTATAAAGGCATGTTTTTTGGCGCTGTTCGGGGCCAGGTCATCGTTATTCCAACGGGGTTCCATCGCCGTTCGGTTCGCGTGTCTGACCACCGGCGCCCTTGCGCCTTACCGCGTTCCCTAGAGTTAGTGGTAAAAACCGGGGGCTTATTAGGGCCAGTGGACTGGTATGGGCGGGTAACCCCCGAGGTACTTAGTTTGTTAGGGGCACTTTGAGGGTTTTCTCTGTCCTGTACCCGTGCACTCCTCGCACGGTCAGAGCTCGTGCTCTTCGGTCGTCGGTTCCTACCTAGCCTCACTTCAGCCGGGAGTTTATTCTGAATAGGACACTCTCGGTCTGTCTTCTTCGTTTTAGAGCTTACGCTAACCCTCTGGCGCTTCGGCACTCCTCGCGATTTATTCTCATTCGCACTCCTCGCGTATTAGAGTTTATTTCTGTGTTCTGGCACTTCACGCCTTTCGTATGTTATTCACACTAGTGCTTTAAGCACGCCCTGAGCTTATATGCTCGCCTTTTTGCGCTTTAGCCACTTCCGCGATTTCTTTGCCCCCTCGCGTTGCGTTACAGCTCACGCTCGCCCTCTGGTGCTGCGGCGTCCTTTTCCACTCTTTACAGCAGCAACTCAGTTTGGTGTTAGAAGTACACTGTCCGGCGCTTTTGCGCTCTATTGAGTCAGACTCTAGTCGTGGCTGGCTCGAGGTGTGCCCCGACTAGAGTAACCACCGGATAAAGTACTCTATATACTCTATAAGACATATACCGGTTTTGGTTTTTTAGTATTGCATGCACTTTCGAGCTCACTTTTGCTCCCTGGCGTCTGGACTACCTCCGTGCCTCGTCATTTAAGAAACATCCAAACCGTGCTTTATTCACGCTTGCCCCGACTGACGCTTTGGCGTACTGACACTTGGGACGCAACCTCGGCGTGCCCCTTTATCCTTTCGGTTTCATTATGTTAGGAGTCTGATGCTACGCTCTTTGTCCCTTTTTAGTTGTTCTATATTATTTCCCCATTCTTATTATATGACGTGGGATATACTTTTCCTGCATACTTAAATATAATAAAAACCACCACATCTCATAACAGTTCTGACCTGATTCCTGACCTTTCTCAGAATTAACCAGGAGTCTGGAGAACCAGACCGAGGAAGATTGACAGTCATCTTGAGTTTCTTCCATTTTCTAATCATTTAGAAATCTAATAAAGTTGAGCCAACAATTGTTGCCTTTTTACCAAGCTGCTTTCCTATTGTCCTGTAGCTCATCCCTGTCTTGTGCAGGGTCTATAATTTTGCCCCTGGTGTCCTTAGACAGTTCTTTGGTCTTAGGCATGGTGGAGAGGTTAGAGTGTGAGTGTGTGGGCAATTAATTAAGGTAATAAATGCAGAATAACAGGTCTGTGGAGCTAAAATTTTTGCTGGTTGGTAGGTGATTAAATACTTATTTTATGCAATAAAATGCAATGGGTCTTTGTGCTAACTTTTAGCCTTTGGTGCTACACACCGTAATAGTTAATTCAGCTTAATATAAATCCGAAGATTTGAGCATCCTCTCTCTGTCATTCATAGCCTGTTCATCCCAGATAATCTATTTTAATCCCGCGCTCTATTATTGCCTGCTTTTGATGTGCTTCTTCATTGCCTGCCTTAACACTGTGCTGTTTGAATGCATATATACTATTTCCGACCTCCAATTTCACTCGTTTTTATTTTCCTTTGATAGATTAACTTGAGTATTCTCACAGGCAGATGGAATAGATCAATCTTTGAGATTCATCTATGAGGCTGTTGTTGTCTTCCCCCAAAACTAGTAACACATCTGATTTCCTCACTCTATTAGGTATCTAATTATATTGCTTATGTGCATCCGAAACATGATGTATCACATGTATCAGCTTAATCATTCTGGATATCTTTTGGGAATTATTTAATGGTGCTCTGAATAGAATATAACTAAAAATGGCACTGGAGCTAATGGAGCTTGGTGTTTGGGCTGCAAAAAATATATGGCTATTACAAAGAATTATTTCCTCTAAAAACAATTAGTCCGGTAGGGATTCAATGAGGCTTTGTCTAATTTTCTAGAGAAAATGCAGATAAAAATATACACTAGTGCTCAGTGCTGGAAAAGAGAAGAAAATTAAGTTCAGTGAGCCATTACGGGACACTGCGTAACCATTTTTGAAGAACTCTGAATAAATAGGATGTCTGGGAAAAAGATAACGTTGTCTCCAGTACTGCTGTGCAGTTATTTGCTAAACTGATATTATAGCACTGCAAGGACTGATTCCGATTTGCACATTATTTCACACCTTATAATTATTTCATTACAAACTTCTGTTATAATAAGGATTATTTCTTCATTCATTCATCATCTTCCACTTAATCCACACGGGGTCGTGGGCCAGCCTGTGCCCACCCTTCAACTTTGAGCGCAAGGGCAGGAACAACCATAAATGGGATGCCAATCCATCATAGAGCACACACACAAACAGTCACACACTAAGGGCCACTTCAGAGATACCAATTAACCTAACATGCATTTTTTTGGGACTGTGGGAAGAAACCGGAGTACCTGGAGTAAACCCACTCAGACATGGGGAGGACATGCAGACTCCATAAAGAAAGGACCCAGACCGTCCCACGCTGGGCTGGAACCTGGGACCTTCTTGCTGTGAGGCAGTGGTGCTACCCACCGAACCACAGTGCTACAAGGATAATTTATTTTAATCATTATTTCATCCCTTTCTGTTTTTCAGGTGTGACTACTGTACTGACCATGACCACTCTGAGTATCAGTGCCCGTAACTCCCTTCCTAAGGTGGCATATGCCACTGCTATGGACTGGTTCATTGCTGTGTGCTATGCATTTGTCTTCTCTGCCCTCATCGAATTTGCTACAGTCAACTATTTCACCAAGCGTGGCTGGGCCTGGGATGGAAAGAGTGTGGTCAATGACAAGGTAATGAACTATTGTAAATGTCCAGCAGACATTCTATGATATGATATGTTAACGGACATTTGATATGATAGATTGTTATGCTATGCAGAGCATAACAAAGTAATGTCAAATAAAGTAATAAGTATAGGAAGCTGCCAGTTGACATTCTGACATTGATTGTGTTATTAATAGTCTCAATGGTCTCGTTATGGCAGGTTTACTATTGTCATCTGTGTTATCCAAATGTGTAATCCTGATGTTTGTATTCAGATTAGTATTTATGTTACCCGTCTGAGTATAATATAACATGAATTAATCATGAGCTATAAGTAGGATTTTAATTTTATTGACATGCAGATAAAACGGAAAGCTGCTTTGACTGGTTTCCATTGTGGTACCATAGGAAAGATGGTTGAATATGTACAATAGGTGGACAAAAACCCATTAAAAAGTAATTTGATGTGACTAAATTACAATTAGACACATTTGCACCGGTGAGTTTTATTCCGTTGATTGCTAATAAACAGCACGTATCTGGTATAAAAGAGATCTTACAATATGTGTGATTGCTTTGAAACTCAATAGATATTTAGAATGGAATGGAATCAAGCTGATTCATATTTTTATGCAATATAGTGTTGATATATTAGAAGACTGTTTAAATGTTTTTTTTTGTTGTCGGTTTAACGAGTGATGCCATGCTGTGATAATTTAACATGATTGCACTCATCTGTGCTTATCTGTACTCCTCAGGCCAGTCCACATTTAATGCACTCTAGTTCCTGAGTTGCTTTTCATGTCTAGATATGAGTTGATTTGCACTAATTGGTTTGCATAAAACAATTCAGGGATGGAAAGTTTTTGTGACTAAAAAAGGATTTAATGTTTCATCGGCTGAGCCTGTTATCAGTATGATCAGCTGGGTCCACTGATCAGACAGTCAGGGTCATACGACTGATTCTGTGCTGGTTACCCTGCACATGTGCACTTGTGACACATACAGCAGTAAAAACACATCCAAACACATGAATATCACAGTGTTCATACAGAATTCAGTTATTGTGTATAAGGAGCTTTAAACTTAAACAGTTAATGCCCTGCCACTCAAGTGTTTGTTTCCCAGTCCCAACATTTAGCGTGGTCTGCTTATTTTGGGGTTCTTGTGCATATGTGATCTGTTTTAGGTGTATATGTCTTTATATTAGCTGATAAAAACTCCCAGTGTGTGGTTTTGATTGTTTTGTACCATTCATGCCCACGATGTAGCGTAGGATTATGTTTTTAGTGTATTTAGTGGCTTACAATATGTCTGAGTTACTGTCTTGGTTAGTGTTCACTTCTAGTAAGGTGAGTTGCAGTTTAGCATTTCCACTTGTACTTGTACTCTTGCACTAACTGGTAACTGGTTCTTATCAAGGTTTTAATAACGTACAATTTGAGTATGATTAATATTTACGTGGCTGACACCACAGAGCGAAAGCAAAAGGTAGTGCGAAAGCCAAGAGCCCTTGCTATATTTATTTAGCAAATGTTTCTCCAAGCTGTATTCATTCATAGACAGACAGAAATGGAATCGGCCAGTCCATTAATAAATTAGAATTGGTCAAGTTCGGTGTATCTCTAGATTAAAGAAAACTTTATTACAGCAGACTATTTAATACATAAATAAACAGCCTTTATTGCCTAGGATGTAGAAATAGAAATTTCTCAAAACCTACAGCCACATAAAAGTAACCACCGATTTGAATCTAATTGAACTAAAACATGACATTGTGAGCATTACAAAAAAAAAGCATATGAGAAAGCATAGCTTGGTGAAAGAGACAAAATTGAGACAGGAATATCATCTGACGAGTCAGCTTTTTAAAGTTGTATCTGACCAAATATACATTTAGAGCAGTATTTCTTATTCCTGGTCCTGGAGCAACCCCTTCCATTTTACTGCTTTTGCTATTTAAACACATCCACTTTAACTAATGTGCTTGTTAATGAGCTTAGTAATTGGATCAGGTGTGTTGGGAGCATGGAAAACACTAAAACTTGCAGAGCAGTGGGCTGCAGGATCAAGATTAGGAAACACTGATTTAGATTTAATGGACACTTTAAACCACTACGTCTATAGTGGAATCAATTACTGTATGGGCAGAATTTTATTGAACATATTAGGTTTTTGAGGGTCAGCAAATCTGAGGTAATTTTACATGGATAAATGCTTTCCAAATGATTTTTCATATTCAATACATTTATATTTATGTCGTTTGGAATATGCCCTTATCCAGAGTGACTTACAATTCATAGTCTTACAATCCAAGCAATTGTGGGTTAAGGGACTTGCGCAGGGACCCAACTGTTGTAGTTTGGCAGAGGCAGGATTTGAACCCTGGACCTTGTGGTCCATAGTCCAGTACCTTAACCACTATGCCACCACAGTCACACTATATAATGAAGACGTCCCACAGTCCCAATATATAATAAATAATGAAGAGCCATACGTACTACTTGTGATACAACTGGTCTGTATAAGACACATCTTAAGGAGTGCTAAAGCCAAGGGACCTTTGGCAAGGTAAAACACAAGACATACACCTGGAATAAGAAAACTCAAATGGTCGTGATGGTCACCGAACCCTACTTGTTTTGTCAGATGTCTGCATTATTCATTAATTTATTTTGGGTTCCTGAAAGGGTACTTCCTTAAAGGCTGGATACAATCCAGTGTGCCAAGTTTGCCAGTTTATTGTGGAACCAAGCTGCTTAATTGCTAAAGACAATACTGTCCGAGTCCATTGCAGTCCATGTTTCTCGTTTATTACACTACTGCAAACAGGCAAACTGCAAGGTAACGGTGGCAGGACACGTAATGGGCACGGTGACAAAAATTTCCTTCTGTTAAGTGCCTGAAAATGGTACAGGACAGAGACAGGAGTGTGTAATGAAGGTGCCATCCTTGTCTGCACGGTTGACAACAAAAATGTGAGAGCTGATCCATGCATGGATCGAACAATCTTCTCCACTGGTGGTCTGTCTGGGCCGTTCTGAGTCAGTTTGTTGTGTGTGCGTGCCCTCCTGGAGCCACTGCCCCCAACACCTCCTAACAGCTAAGTCAGAATGGCCTAGGTGGGGGACAATTTGTTGAAAAGACAATTTTGCTTTTACCAGTCCAGTTATGGAGCCTATCTCAAAGTCTGTAATTTGGGCAAAATGCCTTTAAGTACATCATAATGTCATGTCTATCAATCATTGATACCCCCCCTCCCCAAGGAGTACACTACCAACAAGTAGCACCTGCCAGGCTTTTTATAAAATTTTTGGGAAGCATTTTAGGCCCTCTCGTGGCAAGACCCAGTGTCTAATCAGACCCCAATTTACACCTCTGACTGAGACATAAGTTTTGCAACAATCTCTGTAATATAATAATTGTACAGGGGTTGGACAATGAAACTGTCATTTTAGTGTCAGAGGTTTCATGGCTAAATTGGACCAGCCTGGTGGCCAATCTTCATTAATTGCACATTGCACCAGTAAGAGCAGAGT
>JAVSBV010000017.1:734869-753346 GCA_033117975.1 Parotocinclus spilosoma | reverse complement strand
TCAAGAAATAGTGGGTTAAGGGCCTTGCTTAAGGAACTTGGCAGAGGTGGGATTTGAACCCTAGACCATGAGGTCCAGAGTCCAATACCTTAACCGCTAGGCTACTGCAGTCCCACTTGAAATTTGATGAATTTTGACTATAAAAATGTTTTGGTTGTTGTCGTTTGCTCTGTACTTAACTTATGTGAGTCGTACCATGTGAACATGATATATGATTCACGATTCGGGTAGCACGGTGGCTCGGTGGGTACCACCACTGCCTCACAGCAAGAAGGTCCGGGGGTTCAATCACAGGGTGAAGTGGCCTGGGTCCTTCCTGTGTCTGTGTGGGTTTACTCCAGGTACTCCGGTTTCCTCCCGCAGTCCAAAGACTCGTTTTAGGTCATTGGTGCCTCTAAAGTGGCCCTTAATGTGTGTCTGTATGCATGACTGTGTCTGTGTGCCCTACGATGGTTTGTCGCCCCATCTAGGGTTGTTCCTGCCCTTGCGCCCAGAGTGGCCCAGTGGGCACCGGCTGGCCTACAAACCCTTTGAGGATTAAGATAATGAATGAATGATTCACAATTCATTACACAGTGATTCATTCTCACAGTAGCTGTTTCTTAAGTGCTCAGTTTTTAGTGCAAAGTCTTGAAATCTTGAAACGTCACACACACGGATTGCTCAGGCGACCACACCCATCGATGGTCACACACGTTCATGGTCACCATCTTTCTGATTACACACACATGATTCGAATCACATTACTCTTTTATATTCGCTCCCTGCACCCTGTTCTCTGCTAAGGTCTCGTGGCTCATACCCCGTTACTAAGAGCTCTTTTTAGCTACTGCTACCTTTATCGCTCTACTTACCATTTTTGACCTATATTTTCCGTCCCTTCGTCCACGACTTCGCCTCGCAGTTTGGGCTTTACACCAGCCACCCTGTCTGTCACATCCATGTATTATCCTGTGCTGTTTTCTGACGCCGATTCTGCCTGCCGGTTTCTGTTAATAAACGTCTGTTTTTGGCTCAGCCATTTTGTCCTCACGTGTTACAGTAGATTTAGCAGAGAACAGGGGTGCGAGGAGTGAATATAAAGGAGTGATGTGATTAGAATTAGGTGTGTGTAATCAGAAAGATGGTGACAATGAACGTGTGGTCACCTGAGCAGTCCGTGTGTGACACTAAAATGGTTGATGAATGCAGCCAAACGAAAAGAAATAAAAGTCCTCAGGATCACTTAAAGGTTGGGCAGTTAGCATAAGCATGAGTTCATCTTAAGTTTTTTGCTTTTATTTTTCACTTTTAATCGATTGCTACTAAATTTAATCCGATTTTTCAAATAAAATAAGCTTTGTGTTATTGCTTTATCCAACTGTAGGTTAATGCACAAGTGTTTTAAACAGTAAGGTTGGCTGCGCTATGATACCTAGACTATTTAAAACTTATCTGCTTATTTAACTTATGATAGATTTGTTGGAACAGCTTCTTCTAAGATCATCTTAAATCAGGGAGCACCTGTACACCACAACTCCATTAATGCATATAACTGCTTATACAGTGTAGATTTTCTGGGGGTCTGAAATGGATTTATTCAATATATTATTATTATGAATTTTTCTAATAATACAGTAAGATAAGTCATTTGAACTTGTAACTGAAGAACCACAGTGTTGTGCATTTCTTGAAAGGAGTGATGTGTCGAGCAGGCTTTGCATGCTGTGTAGATGGTTTAATCTCTAAAAAATGTATTTAGAATTTATACTTAGTTTTCTTCACATATACATTAAAGTAGCATAAAAAGAATACACAATTAAGGTTTTAAATATAACTAAGTCTTAAAGAAGTGAAAACTCCCTCCATCATTTAGTCACTAAGAGACGATGTGCCTCCAAGGATCTCCCACTGAGGACTGGTTTTAAAATCTATTTTGAAAAGGTTTTGCTTTAAAATGTATTTTGTTACTTATTTTATTACTAACTTAAATAGTATTATTGTTTTAAATGTTATTATTTACTTAATTTTACTATTACTTTAATGTACTTTTATACTTTTAACATCTTGGCCACCAATGAAGGACGAGTCCCATTTTGAGTCTTGGTCCTCACAAGGTTTCTTCCTTCTACTTTCAGGGAGTTTCTCCTTTCCACTGTTGCCATAGGCTTTCTGAATTTGGGATTGGCCTTTTAAGATAATATAAGAGTACAAAGCTGCTTTAAGACAATGCTCCATTGTAAAAAGCGCTATAGAAATAAATTTGACTTGACCTGGCAACTGTGTTTGTTCTTGCCGCACATTGGCAGGCTGAGAAAATCAATCAAAATGAGAGAAATGATATACATGCACTGTAAACAAATCTGATTACTGAACTAAAAATCCAGCTCTTTTTATTGGACCACTTAATCGGATGTCTAGATCAGAATATGCTGTATACATGACTACTTAAATAATCAGATAACCGTAGAAAATGACTATGATCGGATTATTTCGCGTATGTAAATGCACTAGGAGAAAGGGATTACTTCTCTTTCTGGTGGCAGCATCACTGATGGATATCCAACATAGAACTGGGTTTCACATCTGAACCTGAACTTGAGTAGGAAAAAAATCTACAAGAAATTCTGCATGGCAGTGTAATCTTGGAAGAACATTTGGTCTGATTCAATTTTTCCAAACTGTTGTTTAGACTTGATGCACTACCATGTGTCATTCGGTAGTAGTAGTACCTCAAGATAGCTTGTTTGTAAGACTTTCTTTCACCGCACTTCTTTAAGTGAGATCTGAATCTCTAAAAGCAGCTGTTTGTATCTTCTCCCTCTGCTATCTGCCAATGGTAATCCTGTTTACACTGCCTGGAAAACAACTAGCAAGCCAATCCATTCCTAACTGCCCATTGTTCTGTCAATAAACCCAACACTGGACTGCAATTTATGTCTCCGTGCTCCACCGAGGCCATTTGGGTTGTTTCTGTTGCTGCAGCCTCCGACCAAAACAGAGAGCGATTTTTAAACGGACTGATGTGATTTTGTAAACAATGTTGCCGAGCTCTTTTTGCATGACCTGTTTGACAGTATTTGTTTATGTGGGCTTGAGCATGAGGATATAAAAACTGTTCGGGCTTTATCAGAAGTGATTTTAAGCCGTGAAAGGCTGCACTGTCATTTTGAGAACAGATTGTGTTCATTGTGTTGGATTACGTTAATGGGAATTTATCTTTCTTTAACTTACATAAGTTAATACATACATTATTTAATTAATTAATTAATGAAATAATTCATTCATTAGCTTCCGCTTAATCCACACGGGGTGCCCACTCGGCAACAACCCTGGATGGGGCGCCAATCCATCAGTGAAGACGCACACACAGTCACACACTAAGGACCACTTTTTTAAAGACACCAATTAACCTAACACGCATGTCTTTGGACTGTGGGAGGAATCCGGAGTATCCGGAGTAAACCCACATAGACACAAGGAGGACATGCAGACTCCACACAGAAAGGACACAGGCCGCTCCACCTTTGGGATTGAACCCGGTCCAAAATAATAAAGACAAAAATACTGTATTTTTTTAGCTTGAATAAATTGTATTTTGTACATATTAGTTTTATTGTAGCTCTGAATATAATATTGAGAATAAATTCTTAGGTTATTGCTTAGTTAAATATGTAAGATTTGTGACAGAACTAAGATTAGATACGTTTTCGTGTGTGGTCTTTCATGTAACATACGTAACTGCACGTTTACAAAATGTTTAATACAACTTTAGGGCTTTGTGGCAGTTCATTAATTACCAACCCAGCCTTTGGTGCTACTAATCGATGCTATTATGTGCTGTATAGAGGTTATAAAGCTGAGAGATCTTACATCATGGCTAGAGTGAGTACAGCAACAAAATACAAGGTGGTTATCCTGCATCAGCAAGTGTAAACGATGTTTATTCCTGAACAACACAGGGTGCGGATCTAAGCACATCTTGGATGGGATATCAGTTTATTGCAGGCCTGAGTAGTGACCTTTGTGGTGGTGAGACCCCTATAAAGCAGCCCTATCAAACAAACAAGATGCCATCAAGTGGAGGGGTCTTTATGAGATGAGGAATGTCAGCACGCTGAATATAACATATAAAAAATAGGGAAAATATTAAAGAATCAGGTTTTATGTGATTTTTTTTTTTTTTTTTTTTGCACAGTAAAGTTTTAAGTGGTATTAATGAATGTGACTCCATGTTGTAGTAAGCAGTGTTGCTATTGTGTCTGGGGTATAATGGGAGTTTAGCTTAGGATTTCATCCTTGAGCTTTATGCACTAAAATCATTTTGGTGTTATGTAGTGTAGAGGAAAAAATATGCAAAAACCTTATAATATGATCTTAGGATCTGTTCAATCATTTTTTTCATGCGTTTGTTGATAAACTGGAGATCATCTGCTCCTCTTTGTTCCCCAACAACTCAGCCTTTCCTGCAGTGTGTTACTGGTCTGAAATGCAGGAATGGAAATAAAAGTGAAAGTAAAAACTGTATTTTTTATTCGGTGCTCACAAAGGTGAGGGGATAGTACAGAATGATTATCAAGCAATTAAAAAGAAGCATTTTATTTCATTAATCACAGACTAATCAGAGTGCTCACCATGCTAACCCCTGTCCACTATAGAAAGCAAATACACTGCCCACAAAAATTAGGGGACATTTCAAAATGAATATGAAGCAATTAAAAAGGAAGCAGTTAATTTTATTTAAATTAATGTAATAAAATGGAATTTATTTTATTTATTTCGATTACATAAATGAGATGCAAACTCAATTATGGTGATTGAGTAGAAAGTGGGGGTTAACAGAAGCACGTCAGACTGGACGAGAGTGCCCCGCGTTGACTGGTCAGTAGGTTCATCAGATTCAGCAGTTCTTGTGAGATCCTCTTCGTATTCTTTTGGAAAGATCCCTAATTTTTGGGAGCATTTGCATTTTCTATACCATCCCAACTTTTGATTAATGGTTATACAAAGACTTCATAGTGCTGAAGCTGTTACGAATCAGACCAAAGATGAAGTCGAAATTATTATCATTCGGGATTTTTACACATTCAAATCTCTGCTTTTACTGTAAATTGTATATATGAACACCTCATTTTTAGTCACTGCAGACTGGGACTTTTCCCCTCACATTCCCTGAGTACATTCCCTTCAGTCACATTTAGTCAGGTATTCATACTGTGTGGTTCTGGGTAAACACTACCGTGGTGCAATAACAGATTTCAAAGCACTCTAAACTGCTCCTGAGATCAGGCTTTTCACTCTGGTTGCCAGGTCACAAACACACATTTGTACGAAAACGCTCTCGCTCGGGATTGATTAACTGGACCGAGTCCAAGAGTTTATCCTGTTAATGTGTTCATCAAGCACCGAGCAGCCATGGAATATGGATCGTTGTCAGGGCTCTCGTCAACATGCGACAAATGGCGTTTAAAGTGGTCTGTCTAATGGACGCTCCATTTTGACATTGGGAAAACGCGACAGGAGAACTGTTTCACCGCTCCTGAATGACCCTTTAATTAACGGTGGACAACTTTTACGTTCACTTTGGATAAATAAACAATTCAAACTCGCTCTGTGATGCCAACAGGACCCGGCGAGCCGAACCGAGAGGTCTCTTTACTCCCCCGTTCAGGGTTATCAGGACTTTTATGTCTGAGCTCAAGTGGTTTTAGAGTTTTAGTGTCAGATTGTAGGGTCAATCCTGTTTCCTGAGAACAGTTTTTGGCTTGGTTGAAGCCCCATCCGGATTTCCAGCTACACACACGGGACGGCTATACCTTCATAATTAAGTCATTTTCATTTCTGAGTGCCATTGGCCTTGCTCCAGGCACCCTCAGATGGTTACCAGATGTCTAGATATTCCTCCGTTTGCAATTTATTCAGCAGAATTTCTCAGTGGTCTCTTGGTCATGACAATTTCCTAAAAAATTATAGAGGAATAAATTTGCAGGAATAAGTGTATTATAGAAAATGGCTCTGTAGTCCATTATGTCACATGACCAGCATGGCGCCCCCATTAAGCACTTTAGCAGTCCAGGCGATAATACAACAATTCAGCAGTGAATGTAAGCAAAAGGAATTTACACTAGGGTTAAACAGCAGTTTTATTAACCCAGTGGTCCAAAGAGCAGGAGAAAGTGCTCAAATATTTATGGCAGTTTGATTTGGACCTCTCCCCGAGGATGAGGCACTGAAAACATACAATCTGCAAATGGCCAGAGGCAATACGATGAGAAGTCGTGGCCTATAGGTTTTTCTTTACATGAAAACAACTCGTCAAAGAAGAAGGAATATATTTTTCACCTGGGAGCAAGATCTCAGTTTTGGGGGCATTATAGATTTGTCTCTGCTTTTCCTGCTCCTCCAGCCAGCCTCATTTTTCGTGGATTAAAAATCTATTTGGGATCATGTGTCCCATATTAAATCTGACAGGTGCTTGTATACACAACAGGCTCAATTTGGCACAAAGGTTTTGAAGGCTTTAACATCATGTGTTAGTGGCTAACATCCAAAATCAGCTGTTTTTTTTTTTTAAAAGATCCGATCCGATTTTCACATTTTCTGCTGGTATTTCCTTTCGTACTTGGTGAAATCAATGGCATTTACAGACAGAATACATTCATGCACCATTTATCATTTGCGTAACCTTGACTCTGACAGGATGTTCCTATTGTTGTCCTTTAGTTTAGCTACTTTGCACATAGTGTTTCAGTTTAAACAATATTCATTAAAACACACAATGAAACGATTTCGGACAGCACTGTACTGTACAATAGAGTATCTTTCTTTCATTCTTATCTTTGTATCTTTTATAAAACCTTATAAAACACTTACCTATAACAAAAATAATGTTACAGTATTGTTTTTTTGCCTTCAAAACTTTTACATGAGCAGGTACTAGTTTTCTGTCATTCAGAAATGAAGTAGATGCATGCAAGACAGAATTTTGTTTCCTATTCCAATTTAAACGTACATTGATCAGAAGGACGTTAAACGGTGCACACCTGTAACAGTTTTCAATGTTCGATGTTTCATATGCACAAAAACTTCCTAATAATGCATCCATTTGAATTTGACATATTGGATGGCACGCTGTCATTAACTGCAAAAGGAAAACATACCAAAGTCAAATAATTTCTAAAATGATTGTTTTAAACTTGAGAAAACTTCAAAGTACAATTAGCAGAATTAGAAACTAGTGGTCTCATACTTTTGGCCTCCACTGTATTTATGCTACATTTTTAGTATGACACCATCTGTTCGAAATAATGCTTGTGATCAGATTAGGATTTTATTGTAATTATTATGGTAATTTACCTACTTAACCCTTGCCAGATAAAGTTTCTGCAGGCTTTTCAGTTTCTTGCTCTTTTCTCATGCTCGTGTCGGGAATACAATTGTGCTGTCTCATAAAAGACTCATTCTGTCAATGTGTTTGTGGGAGAGTGAGGAGCAGTGGTGGGTGGGAAAGAATCAATACGCTCCATGCAGCTTTACAGTGAGATAAGATTTTACCCATCTTCAATGGTAAAAGTAATAAAAAAATTCAATTCAATTTTATTTATATAGCACTTTTTACTATAGTGCATTGTCTCAAAGCAGCTTTACAATATTACATGATCTAAAAAAGGCCAATCCCAAGTTGAGCAAGCCTAGGGCGACAGTGGAAAGGAAAAACTCCCTGAAAGTGGTAGGAAGAAACCTCGGGAGGACCAAGACTCAACAGAGGACCCGACCTCCATGGGTGGCCTAGATGTTAATTAAATAAATACTTAAAAGTATAATAAATTATATAAAAAAAATTGGTAAATAATTTAAATCAATAACAAATTAATAATAAAATTTAAATAATCTCTATGCATTGGTCAGTGTTGATATTAAATAAATCAATGTATGGGAATCTTGGTATATAATCTGGTGTTCGGATGTCATACAGCTCCTGTATTATGGAGTTCTACAGACGATGTCATGGATGTTAAGCAGGAAGTATCTGAGATGGCTGTATCACGAACCTGGGGTCAAATTATTGTAAAGAAGGTTTGAAGGTTGTGTCTACAGAATCCTGTAATGGACATCCATCTATCCAGGGTCCAGGGTGTTCCTTTGGCTACTCAGAAACAGAATACTATTAGAACATTATTCGCTTTGAGCCACAAAGCCTGCTCATGATAATATTAATAAAGCTACATTTGCATGGAAGCTCCCAAGCCAATCGTCATGATTATTATTTGTTCAAGCATATTTGAAACGGAAAACTGTTGGTTTAACACCGATCCGTTACCCTGCGCTGAAATATTGTAAAGAAATGCTGATGGATAAATGGCTCTTCCCTTCAGAGCAGAGCTGATCGTTTAAAATCTCCTGCTCAGCGACTTGAACCCGAGTTTCCCATGATAGCTCCTGCCAAAAGCGACATGTCTGTGTCTCTCATTTCCTCATGGTTACACAGCCAATGAGTCTGGAAAGCGAGCGAGCGAAGCCAAGTCCTCAGTGTGGCTGATGGAAAACGTTCAATCCTACCAAAGAGGTCCTTCAGGGGAAGGCTGAGATATGCCTGATTAGTCTTCTGTCAGTTTTACTATTGCTGCTGTAAGGGTCTGTGGGCCTTCTGCTGAAAAACAATGGAATATCACAGTTTGCTGGGTCAGCAGGATTCAGTATGTAGAATTCTAACCATTAAAAAAGACCTGCAATACTTAACATGATTTAGAATAGTTTGGGATCTGGTTTGTGAGATTAAATACAGCCTCATGTGATTATGATCCTAAGCGTGACCCGATGAAACCCAGACGTAATCGATAGGCCGTCAGACAACAGGTCATGATGTCAGGGGTCAAGCACCAGGGGTCATTGCCATTGGAGTTTGTGCGCATGTGGGTGTGGGTTTGCATGAGGGCTAAGATGCTGCTGATTCAGATAAATATCGGCCTGACCACAGAACATAATACGTTACAGGTTTGAAAAGATTAGGGGGCTCACAAAGGGCGGTCGAACAGACCCATCGATTGGGCTTCTCCAGCGTTTTTTTTCCTGAGCACAAGCCTTGGTCTTTTATTTAGTTATTTTATTTTATGACTTGAAAGTGGTAGAAGACCTTATACAATTGTATGTGGCTACATTCAGTTTTGCATTTTGCTTGCATAACAAGAATGAGAAATGATTATGTAAGCGATTCTGTTTTATTTATGATTCACAGTATGAAGCGTTTCTAGACTCATTCCGCTCATTCTTATTTCTTTCTGACCATTTGCGGTATCCATAACTAAGGATAGACCGATACTGCTTTTTGTCTTATTAAGTACAAGTACGGGCAGCACAGTGGTTTAGTGGGTAGCACCGCTGCCCCACAGTAAGAAGGTCCCAGGTTTAATTCCAGGATTGAGCGGTCTGGGTCCTGAGTCAGCATGTTCTCCCTGTGTCTGCATGGGTTTACTTTGGGTACTCCAGTTTCCTCCCACAGTCCAAAGAGCTGTGTTAGGTTAATTCGTGCCTCTAAAGTGGCCCTACGTGTGTGACTGTGTGAGTAACTGTGTGTGTGCGCTCTAAGATGGATTGGCGTCGCATCTAGGGTTATTCCTGCCCTTGTGTCCAGAGTTGCTGGGTGGTTTTCGGTTGCCCCGAAACCTATTGTGGAGTACAAGTACTTACATTTGGGTATTGTTGCCAATACCAAGTACTCATATGAATATAGTAACATCACAGTTTTAACAGTGATTTTTAAAACATGTTTAATTTTCATAAGACATTCCTCACTTTCACTTTCAATTCTTTCACATCATGTACAGCATTTAATATTCAGCTTTGCTAAACAATCACATATACAAAAATATTTCCAAACTGCTGACATTGCTTCTTCACCAACTAGTTCAATATTACATTGCTGTAAATCAGTATCTGGTGCCCTGTATCTAAGTCATTCTATGAGTTCCTACTGCTATCGGTATTGGTCCATATTTATCCCCAATATTTTACCATAAATATAGGGATTAAGGTTGTCTCAGGGCAGCACTGGTCTTCCTCCTGCATATATAACACTGCTACATTTTTTTGTTTCAACAATGGTACACGGATTGATGATGGAAGAATTGCCCTTGTTTGCATTGGTGTCATGAACGAGAAACCTGGACTGGAATGGCGTTGTCTTTCAGCGACTAAACCAGGATCTTTTTGGAATCCGACATCAGTCGGGTTGAATATGTAGGCCTGGTGGTGAGTGTGTCTATCCTGCCTTTGCTGTGGAGCGACACACTCCCCCAACCGCTTGTGTGCTGATCTGGGGATCTGTGTGCTGATACACTAACAGTGACAATAACAACTCAGCAATAACAACTTTAGTTCCTACTAAATTCCAGTCAACGTTTGAAGAACTTATCCAGTGTGATCTGACACGTTCTCTTGACGGACTGTACATGAACAGAATCAAGAAAGTGGTGGGCGTGTTCACCTCCCGCTGGTTTTGCTCTTGGCAACACAACTTTTTTTTCGGATTTCCTGACCTTTGATAAAAGCATAAATTCTCCCGGGGATCCCATAAATCGCTAACCCGCTCTTGCAGTGGCTAAGTGGCGACTTGTGGCTTCTTTTTCTTATTCGCTTCTTTGGTCCGATGAAGCGAATAACATTACACGTATATAATAAGATTTGTCTCGGTACTTTAGGATTTGGTTCAAATAAGGAGCTGGTCCCATTAACCGGTGGTCCAGTTAACCGGATTCGACTGTACATGATTTGGCATGTATGTCGTGTCTGAAGCTTGTTCTGTGACTAAAACAGAGAACCTGCAAATCAGAATGCAGCTGAAGTTATAGTCTGGGATGCTATGAAGCACTTACAAGCTGCTCACCTGTAGTGAGAACCCGTTTAAATCAGGTCTGAATCTAGCCCGTTATTAACCAGCCACTGTGAAGGATTCATTATAAGCCCATAAGGAATGGTTTTTAAAGCGACGTGGCGAGTGACCCCTCCCTGCGCATCTCCGCCAGTGCATTTCCCAGCCTGTGCGCCATCGCTCTGCTCTCAGCATGCCCTGTCATTTACGCCGCAGCCGCTCCTCGACTGCCTCTGATCCGTGACCCACAGGCACGTTTAGGAGTAGATCATTTGTGTGAAGTACGCTGAAAGGTCCGAAGGAGCACTACATCACGGGCCTCATCCCGAGCTTGAGCCTCTCATCCCCCTCCCTGGCGTTTCTATGAAATATGTGCTACTTCCCATTTAAATTAGGAGCCCCTGAACCATGAAGAGCACCACAGGTATCTGTAGTAGAGGCGAGGCAGCTAACGCAGACACATGCACGCACCGGCCTGTGACATATTAAAGGCAGAGAAAATAAATTGCCTCCTCCCTGATGACTTATGAGCTTTGTCTCCAGACCCCCTGCCGCTCATTGGGGAAATTTCCTCTCATTTTGGTTGGGGGGGGGGGGGTTAAGTCATGGTTGAGTCTCTTTTTTTATTTGCTTCTTTTCTTCTTTGCCATCGGTAGTTAATTACACGTATGTACGTTTAGGTTATACTCTGTACCTAGAGCTCAGAAGAAATGAGCTCTCATGCGAACTATGGGTGAAAATGAAGTTCTGAATTTGGTCTAACAGTAGAGGTCTTTAAAATGATTCTAAATTTGAAGAGGAAAGCAGGTCCACGAGCAGAGGCGGGAGTTAATGAGCAGATTCACTCAAAAGCTTGTTGGCTCACGTTTGGGCTAAAGACTGTTCTAGCTCGGTTGATGTGTTTGGAGACTTTTGTATAGGTTTCTCATGTTTATGTTGATCACTTTTCGCTACTTATTTGTACAAAGCTGTAAATCGCATTTCGTAAGAGTATATACAGGGGTTAAAAAAATGAAACTGAAACACCTGGTTTTAAACAAAGGTTTGGCTGTAGCAGGTCGGCCGTGTTTATTGACCCTGTGGATCGCGACGGACAGTTCTGGTGGAAACAGGAGAGTTGAGGTGCACATTTAATTCTGGGCTTCAGTAGAAAAAGAACATTAACAGAAAACGGTCTAAAATTCACAACTACAACTTCCCTAATTGGTCAACAGAAGATTGGAAAAACGTTGTCAGGTCTGGTGATTCTAAATTTCGGTAGGGTCAGGCATTGGCGTAAACAACATGGACGCATGGATCCATCCTTCCTTATATAAACGGTTCAGGCTACTGGTTGTGTAATAGTGAGGGGATTTTTTCGGGAACACTTTGAGCCCCTTACTTAGTAGATGTTATGAGATGTGGTGGTTGGTGTTAGGACCCAAGTATGCGGGATAGACATATCCCACTACGTATAATAATAGGGAAATAATATAGAACAACTTAAAAGGGATTAAGAGAGGTGCGTAAGGCTCCTAAACACAAAAAAAACCAAAAGGATAAAAGGGCGTGCCACTATGTTGCGTCCTGACTGCGATCCAATTGAGAGAGAGCGCCGAAGCGCCAACGGGGCAAGCGTGCAGAGAGCATAACTTGGGACGTCTCCCAAGTGACGAGGCACGGAGGTAGTCCAAACGCCAAAGGTGAGCTGAAATGCGCATGCAGCGTGGGAAAGTCATGCTGGGGCGCGTATGCCTCAAACGCACAGCCGGGTGGCCGCTCTAGCTGGGGTGTGTCCCATTTCGAGAAGGCAGCCGACTAGAGTGAGGACCAGGAGAGCGCAGAGGGCGCCGGAGCGCGGGGAAGCCATGCCGGGCCGCGTATTATTCTAACGTGCAGCCGGGTGGTCACTCCAGCCGGGGCATGTCTCATTTCGAGAGGGCAGCTGACCAGAGTGAGGTTCAAAAGAGCACAAAAGGCACCGAAGTGCCAGGGGGCAAGTGTGAGCTCGGGCGCACGTGTGGCACGAAGAAGCCAAGCCATTCCCAGCGCATCCCATTCAGGATGAACAGCCGGCTAGAGTGAGGCTAGTTGAGTACCGACGAAGGAGGAGCGTACGATTACGGGACGGGAGACCCTGAAAGTGCCTCTAACATACTAAATACCTCGGGGGTCCCCCCCCATACGCGTCTATCGGAAATGAAAGCCCCCCGATGTTACCACTATCCCTAAAGGTGCGCGCTAGGGTGCGAGATTTGTGCAATACTATTGTATCAATATTTACAAAAATTGTAATGTTGAAACTTTACCACAAAGGGAAAAAGGGCTCCAACCTGGTCCAAAGTGTACCTGATAAAATTGCTGGTAAATGTATATAAAATGTTTCTGACTAATTCTATTATTGTTTGCATCATCGTGTGGCCGCTTGAACAGAACATATCATTATTTGCTTCACAGATTGTGCATATCAAATAAAGTAATATAATATAATATTATATTATATTTATTAAGAATGTATTTAATTATCCCAATCAGCAGAAATGCTTGCATTAGTATAATGAGATCCTTATGAATCAGATATTGCATTAAGTTACAGTGGAAAAAACAATCCATAGGCATGCAAGAGTAAATCTGAAAGGCGACGTAAGGTCACCAACACCTAGTTGTTAATTAAACTTCTCCACTAGTAAAAAGTGTAGGGCTATTCTTGGCTCGGAAATAGCACCCATTAACACCCTCTTGTGCGCTTGTGGCAGCCGTTCCACGCTGATTGGTGAAGATGTCACAGCTTCGGAGCAATACCTTTTTGCGATCGTGTTGTCATTTTCAGACTCCTTGCAGCGTTTGTACATCGTCACTCAAACGACTGTCATGATTTGTGTAGATAGGAAAGGAACAGATCACAAAATCAGTTCAAAACATCATGCCAAGTTGAGTGTGTATGTAAGTGGTCCAAGAAAAAATTCCTTACACCATAACACCACCAGCAGCCTGAACCATTAAAACATGGCAGGATGGATCCATGCTTTCGTGCCATTTATGCCGAATTCTGAACCTGCCATTCAAATGTTATGGTAGAAATGGAGAATTCCCTGATCTTATCTGAAAGGCGTGGAAGCCAGTGGTGGTCTTTTGCTGCTGTAGCCCGTCTGCTTCAAGATTCTACGTGTTGTGCATTCAGAAATGCTCTTCTGCATAACTCGGTTGTAACAAATGGTTATCTGAGTTACTGTCACCTTGTTATCAGCTCAAACAAGCCTAGGTGCTATGCTGCTATAGTTAGTGCTGCCGGAGTTTTCATGCTGCTTTATACATGCTGTTTTATAATTTAGTTTATTTATTTTATTACTAATTTCAATTGTATTATTAATTTGTTATTGATTTAAATCATTTAGCTCATTTTGCTATAATTTAATATACTTTTAAGTATTTATTTAATTAACATCTAGGCCACCCATAAAGGATGGGTCCCCTGTTGAGTCTTGGTCCTCCCGAGGTTTCTACCTACCACTTTCTGGGAGTTTTTCCTTTCCACTGTCACCCTAGGCTTGCTCAACTTGGGATTGGCCTTTTTTAGATAATGTAATATTGTAAAGCTGCTTTGAGACAATGGTCCATTGTAAAAAGCACTATATAAATAAAATTGAATTGTACTGTAGATAATGAGAACCCAACTGAACAAATGGGACAAAAATATTATATTGTTATAATATAATATTCAATATAATGGACAGTTTATATATAAAGGAAAATATGTTGTGAGTCAGACTGACTGTGAGTGGAAAAAGTGTGTGAACCTTGAGTCGACTCTCTCTAATGTGAGTTTCAGCCCATATGCCGCAATATGTTCAGGACTCCATTCTAAAACATTATTTCTTTTATTATTATTCCATTATTCTTCACTTTGCAGCTTTGTTGTCTTGCTGCACCCACACTATTTTAAGATTCAGTACACAAACATATGTCTTGACATTTTCCTTTATAACTATTATAAAATAAAAAATTCAGTGTTCCATCCATGTTGGCAAGGCCCAAATGGGGCAAAATGGGCAAAAACTACCACCACATGTTTCACAGATGAAATAAGGTTTAGGCTAAAATGTTTTTCTTTCTTTAGAGGCGAGACTGAAATCTATGTTTTGGTCTCATACATCCACAAAATCTTCCTATCTGTCTTATCCATAAACATGTTGGGCAAAAAAAATAGTTTTGGAGAGCAATGGCTGTTTCCTTGCAACTCTACCATACACACCCTTTTTTGTCCAATGTTTCCTCATGGTGGACAAATGAACTTTAACATGTGACACAATGTGACAGAGGTCTTTAATTTCTTAGAAGTTACCTAGGTTAATTTGTAACTTTGCAGACTATTCCATGTCTTGCTGTTGGAGTGATCATTGTTGGTTTAGCGAGGCTTTGAATTTCCTAATTTTATACGCAACCTGTCTGTCTGTGGATTGTTGGACTCCAGAATCTTTTTGATGTGTTTTTAAACTTTTCCAGTCAGATGAGCAACAGCTCTTATTCTAAGGCCCTCGGATAGTTTTTTTGTTTGTGCCACAAAGGTGTTTTGAAAATCAGCCCTGTAAATACAGCAGGGTGGCTACTCACACTATATATATATATATCACAGTCCATTGACTGAAAACACTTCACTCTAATTTCATTTTCACATTAACTGCTAACTATGGAGGTTCACATTTAATGTAAATTATTTTTGTCAAATTTTTTGGAGTGCATTTATTTACTTTATTACTTGTGTTAAATCTGATGATATTTTAAAAAATCTTAAGGGTTCACAAACCTTTAAGCGCCACTATACATATTTATTTAAATTATTTACTTGTAAAAAAAATGTATGTTTTGGTCTCGTACATTCACAAAATTTTCCCATAATCCTTCTGCCTTGTCCTTGAGCCATGTTTGGCAAAAGAAAAACTTTTACCTTTTACCTAACTCTACCATTATTTTCTCTTAGCCCGGAGTGTTGAAAATCCCAGAATGCACAGAGTGTAGTCATGAACCCTGATCAGGGCAGCACTGGGGGCCGAAAAATTAATTCATCATGATACTTGATATCATTCCATACATGTTACTCATTAATACTCCTTTTGCTAAAATATCTGTCTCCCCAAATTTCATTAACAGCACAGCATGTGAATTGTTTTTGCAGTGCAGACTGAATTACTGTACTTTGTGATCTATCTCTTCCTCACAGTGCCATCTAGTGGTAAATCCGACTGAAACAAGTGTGGAAGGGTAAATAGTGTATGTGCTGACTGCAGCTAAGGCCTGACTTTTTTATTGCTTGTTTCGCGGATCCGCCGACGATTATATTTGAAGAATACAAAAAAATCATATTCAGCCTTGTATATATGATTGGTGTATTCTGAAATATTAATCAACTGGAGTAAGGCTACAATGCTACACGCTAAAACATGATTTCATTATAAGATTTCATCATTTCTTTCCCAGTACCTGGATGCCCCAATAACAGCATAAATAATACACTTCCAAATTAAAGGAACACTGAAAACACATCAGACCTCAATGTGAAAAAACCCCCCATAGTTTTCTTGATATGGACTAGGTAATGTGTCAGGCATGAAAGCATGTCACTGT
Source organism: Parotocinclus spilosoma (assembly GCA_033117975.1). Taxonomy (NCBI): domain Eukaryota; kingdom Metazoa; phylum Chordata; class Actinopteri; order Siluriformes; family Loricariidae; genus Parotocinclus; species Parotocinclus spilosoma. The sequence goes on along the minus strand of JAVSBV010000017.1, from coordinate 736,899 downwards.
GTTTGATGGAACTAAACATGATCACCCTACAGAGTTGGGGTGTAACGATTCACTCTGCTCACGATTCGATTCGATTCACAATACTGAGTTTGCCATTTGATTTTTTTGACATTTTCTTAATTTCCTTCATAGACAAAAAATTGTGTAGTGTAAACAATGGACATTTTCTTATATAGGTTTTTGAAAATAAAACTTAGCACTAAAATTAATAGATACATTAGGTTTAAAATTGTAAACAAAATGCTTTGTTCTATCAGTGCTATATCTGTGTACAATATTTGTTGTATTCAATATTTACTCTATCACTGCAATACTAATATACTTGTTTGACTGATTTAATCTGTGTCACTCTCTTATTTAGTATTTTTGTAGATTTGCACTGTAGCAGCAATCCTACTTTTATTCGTATAATACACAATGACTTTAAATCCTTTTCTTACTGTAGCTTCACCATACATTAAATAACTGGGGGGTAAAAAACTGGGTTTTTTCATTTATTTTTTGGCGAGGAAAACACTTTTTTCATTTCTGAGGAATACCAATTTAAAATCAGGTGTATTTTCCTGTGCAAAAATATTTAATATAATAATGTAATCTAATTTGATCTAATGATTTAAACAGACAGAAACTTAAGTTCCCTTGAAATAAATCTTACTTGGCATGCTATATGCGTCTGTGAGTATGATTGCGCCATCTGGTGTTCAAAATTGAAAAAATATACATGTATCCAATTAGACAGACGCTGCACCATCATGTTTTTGCATCGCGGTGCAATATGTCACGATGTATCGTTACACCATTACTACAGAGGGTAGAATTCAAAGGCCCCCTTTAAAAATAAAAGTAAAAAAAAAATTCTGCACTAGGCCCTTTAGTCGAATTTACATTGCAGCAATTCACAGTTGTACTCAGTAGTTTGCATGGCCTTCATGTATGCATGCCTGACGACGTTGATAACGACGGTTGGTGTCCTAGGAGATCTCCTCCCACATCTGGATCAGGGCATCACTGAGCTCAAGGACAGTCTGAAGCGCAACATGGCGGCATTGGATGGACTGAAACATAATGCCCCAGATCAGGTCAATCCCCTCCCCCAGCTCAGTCAATGGTACCAAATACTTCAACCTCCATCTGCATATTCTCGCCAAATGAAACCAAGCATTGTCGCACACCAGGAGGAACCCAGGACCCAGGGCACCAGAGTAGGGTGGTAGTAGTGATGCTGACCATCTCATTGTTTCCCCTCTAGTGTATATGTTGTTCATTTTATTAACACCAAAGCAGCTGAAACTGATTAAGAAATTTCCCCCATCTACTCCGTTCAGATCAATATCCGTAGTTGAATTTAGATGATGCTACACTCTGATTAAAAAGTGTTCCATATTTTTTATCTGTGAATGATACAAGGACTCCACCAATGTTATGACCTATTTGCTACATATCTTTTCATAAGGAGGGTTTAGTATAAATTATTTGTCTTTTAGGTTAATCTCTTTTACATACAAAGTTTTGAGGGAGCATGCAATAGGCATGCTGATTGCAGGAATGTCCACCAGAGCTATTGCCTGTGAATCAAATGTTCATTTTTGTACCATAAGCTGTTTCCAAAGGCATTTCAGAAAATTTGGCAGTACATCCAACCGGCCTCACAACCACAGACCATGTGTAATCACACCAGCTCAGGAACAATCAGTTTGCATAACCATAGAATTTAATCACAAACTGTCCAAAACCATTTCAGGGGAGCTCACATTCCATGGCATATGGCATTTTGAGGAGAGGTTCTCTTCACGGATGAATCCCAGTTTTTACTAAACAGGACAGATGGCTTGCATAATGTCATGTGGGTGATCGGTTTTGTGATGTCAGTATTGGGAATCGAGTAACCCATGGTGACAGTGGGGTAATGGGCATGTGCATGTTACAACAAACGCAGGTCCATTTTATCGTTGGCATGACCATTACCTCATGTTGCAGCATGATAATACACTGTCCCATGTGGCAGGAATCTGTACACAATTCCTAAAAGC
>JAVSBV010000017.1:697627-699218 GCA_033117975.1 Parotocinclus spilosoma | reverse complement strand
AGAATAGATTATAAAAAGAGTCCTTAGTGGGAGGTCCTTGGCGGCACATCGTCTCCTGATGTCCAACCGATGGAGGGAGTTCCTGCACTCATTCTTGTATGTTAAAAAATCTTAATCGGGTGTCAGTCTTATCTCGTCCACTCCCGGTCTCAGTCTTGATCTAGAATCGAGTACTAAAATTCATAATCTTGACTCTGACTCAATGTGTCCTGGTCTTGTTTTTGACCTGGCCTCAGCTCTAGTAGTTTTGACTACAACACTGCCGTAAACTCAAACTGAAGTGAATATGGATTATGCAGCAAGACAGTGACCCTCAAATCCTCAGTAGAAACCATCTGAAGTGAGCAGTTTATGTGAGGAAACCCACCAACATCAACAAAACTGATCAGCACTTATCATATTGTAAGGAGACCACACAAGATTCTGAACATTTTCAGTCACAGATAAGTAATATTGGGTGCTTTTCCTCATTAAATAAATAAGAAAGTATAATATTTTTTCCTTATTAATTAAATCGGGTTCCCTTTATCTACTAGTAGAACTTGTGTGAAAATCTGATGTCTGTTTGTGTGTGTGTGTATCATTCTCTGGCTGCATTAAACACTCCACTGTCTAATCTGTGAACCCTCGCTGCATATTTAGCACTAAGCACATTAATATAACGATAATGTGTTTTCATCCGATTCAGCACTCTGTTACCTAGCCCGCTGGATCACCCACGTGTGTTTATGTATTGTATAAGTGTATGTTTATGGTGCTGTTTATCTCAGGAAAAATGGTGTGAGTAATCAGGTAGTGCAGGTGGGCCAAAAAAAGACAGTCACCCAGGTCTTCACAGTATGTGTGTGAATGGAGGGTGTATTAAAGTAACGGCATATATATATATATATATATAGTCTGCGGTGAAACAGGTGGACTGTAATCTAATTGTAGAACTATATATATGCATTTATATGTGTGTATATATATATATATATATATTTATATGAATATATGTTTCTCCGCATACTTTGTTTATCCACTTTACTCTGTTCTCTCATGGTCATGTACTATTTGGGTTGGGGATTATTCTCAGCACCTGCAGAGACACTGATGTGGTGGTGGTGTGTTAGTGTATGTTGTACTGGTATGATTGGATCTGACCCAGCAGTGCTGCTGGAGTTTTTAAACACCCCATTGTCACTGCCACCAGCATCCTGTAGGCACTAAAAAAGGATTAGAAGATGACTAACACAAAAGAACCAATAAAGTGGATCTCTCTTATAAAGCAGACACTGTTGTGTCTGATCCACCTGTACCAGAACAACACACACTTAAACACTAGCACTATAGAGCTAAAGAGCAGGGTGAACAGACTGTGGCAGCTTGGCAGAGGTGGGATTTGAACCCTGGACTTTCTGGTCCAGAGGCCTGTATCTTAACCGCTAGGCTACCACAGTCCCAAATTGAAAATATTGTATTGTAAAAACGAACAAAAAGAAGAAAGAAAAAACAGCTTCTATTAATTACAGTGGCAGGTATTAATATGACCTCCCCTGGGAGCTTCATGCCAAGTTGACCATTTTTTTTCAGTTTGAAGAAGCTCGATCAG
>JAVSBV010000017.1:687627-692627 GCA_033117975.1 Parotocinclus spilosoma | reverse complement strand
GTCTAATTAAAAAAGTGTGCGTTTGTACATTTGTACAGGCATAAATAAATATCCTACTTTTCTGTCTAGTTTAAACGTCATTTTTAAAAGATCTGGATTTCCTTTGCATTAACAATGCACATAAGTAGGAACTACATTACAGGCTGTGTTTCTGCCCTGTTTTAGGGCACAGACACAAGCAAAGGCATTAATGGTAAAGTTTGTACTCTTTACACTACAAGTGCCATGCTGGCTTCACCTCCAAATTCCTAAAAGTGAGTAAGAATAATGTCTTTCAGGATTTACCTGCTAAGAAGTATAAAGTGTTTGAACTGCATAGCCTGTTCTGGAAATTAGTGTATTTTCAAGTGGACTCACTGCCTTTTGGTTGTGTGCAGCCAGTGAGGTATATCTATGCGGGTTTCTATTCCATTGCGCGCCATATATCGTGTGTGATCGGTAATGTGTGTAGATTAAGTTCAGCGGCATCTCATTTACGTATCATTCTTATAAAGATAGATATATAGATAGTTGTCCTGTGAAAAGGCCCATTAAATTTACAATGTACTACATTTTGTGACTATGGTAATGCATTTCACAGAACCATATATATATAATATCTCTCTCTCTGTCTATGTATGTATATACATATATATATATATATATATATATACATTCTATAAATTATATATATATATATATATATATATATATATTAATTCTATAAATATATCTATTTATTGATTTAATTATATATAAATAAATATATATTCTCTCTCTCTCTCTCTCTCTCTCTCTCTCTCTCGCTATATATATATATATATATATATATGTCATAATGACTAAACAACCCAGAGCATCCGTTTCATCTTTGAATAAGCATGAACTTGGAGATTTCCGAGGTCCGAGCCTTCTGGCTGCCCATTTCCTGACTAAAACCAATTTGATGTGTACACGTTCAGCGGGGCTACACTGTAAACAATGTGAGCTCGTTCTTCCCTGAGCTCCGCTGAGCTCAGAAGCTCAAATTCGGCCTTCGCAGAGGAGAGCTACATTTCTTCTGTAATGAAGACATGTGGTCTGCGTTTACCTTTTTATTTTTATCTTTATCTCCCCTCTCTCCTTCCTCCGCTTTTCTTTCATGAAAAAGCGGCACTATTGTATCTCTGCTCAGAGGCAGTCGAGTGGAGTGGTTGGGGTAGGTGGGGAGTGGGGGGGGGGGTGGCTGATGGAGGGGTTCGGAGGCTGAAGGTTTTGTTTTGAAGAGCTCAGGCATCCTTTCTTATGTAGTAAACGTTCTTAAACGAGCCCCAGTCCCTTCAGATCAGTCCCGTCCCTCTTTAATTCAGACATAGATGTAAGTCCTGGTCAACTGGCTTTGATTTATGGGCAGGACGGAAAGACGTTAAGAGATCCTGATCGGTTCGAATCACAGACTTATGTTATGAGTTGAATGTTTATTTGAAGTGGTCAGAGGCAGAGGACTTTGAACTACCTTGCTTACGCAGGACATCAGGAATTGTTTGATGTCTAAGTATCTTAATGGCGTTTATAACAGCACAATACAAAACCAAGGATATAGTAAACGGTGGCACTTTTCCCAGCCCTGGTTAGCATGTCTCGGTTGCGCTAGCAAGGCTATGTGACTGGCAGCTTCACCAAGCATGGCTGACGGCACTCCCCGTCTGGCTTTTGTCGACTTTTAACACCGTGGTTTTGTCAATCGACTCAGTGGCCTGAAGAGGCCTTGTCTTTTTTTTTCGGACACAGCCAAGTGAACTACGGGAAAAAAAAATACAATGGGCTACAAAGGCTACCTGCGGAACCAAAAAAATATCCAGAGAAACAGAGAGAACGCTAAAAAAGTGTCACCCCTGTTGACACTCCCCATGTTTTTTTCCCCCTGAGTGAACGGCAGCGAGAAGGGGGAGGGGGTGCCGAGAGACGAAGTGGGGGCCTGAGGTGGCTGGGTTGTAAGATCTGGGCGAGTCTTGAATCCTTGTCATCAGCCCCTTCAGTATGAATAGGCCTAATGAATGCGGGTAAAGTGGCAGGAATTCATGGTCAGCGGCATCGAGGCAGGTAATACCGCCCACATTTAATTGGGAGCAGGTATTGGAAAGGCTGTATTATTTTAATTGGTTAGGGGTTGCTCCGAATAGGAAAGAACTAAAGTATAATGGCCAAATTGTGCCGCACAATGGCACTTAGGCCGCGATTGTATGCAATCACTAATCTGCCAAGGAATGAGGCAATTCCGAACCATTTTCTCTGTGAAACCAGCTGCACTGAGCTTGTCCCTTTTGTTCCCCCTTGGGAAAATGGGAGATTGAAACAGAAAATACCTTCACCCGGGCAATCATTTGCCACGTGTAGAAAGCGGATACAGGAGCGCCGCAATGGAAAAAAAAAACGAGAGAAGGGATCTTTGTGGTTGGAAGAAATGCCAGAGAGGCAGATAAAGGCTGAAAGTAGGACCTGTCATGGTCAGGCACCGGAGCAATACAGTAATGACATGCTCGCTGACAGATGAGAAGAAAAAGCTGCCCCGTGTGTTTAGAAGTTAGAATCCTATCTTTAAATCAGGGATAATTATAACGAGGACACGCATTTAAGAATCAAACTTGTCATTACCTGACCGACAGCACATGGTGATCAGTGTGAAATTTTAATGACGCCCACACAAGGGCCTAAAATGACACAGCCAGTCGATCGCTGAGGGGCTCGGCTGGAGTTCAAATGAGTTAATCTAGTAACAGCTGCTTAAAGTGTCCATGGAGTTAATAAATAAAATATAGAATTGTGTAGTAAATGGTTTGGATTTTGGATATATTAACTGGGAGCCCAATATACTTAAACTAATCAAAGAGGTTTATTGTCTCAATGTTTGTGACATCACTATATAGGCAGTGTAATCTATTAGTCCCCATAAACGCTGTATGTGGTAACATGGTCAGTAGCTAGCTCAGGCAACAAAACATTGCTGGTTACACCAGTCCATCCCAGGGCTGGGTAGAGGGCACTGTTGTAACGCCACTGAATGGGTGAATAGAGAGGTATTGCTATATATATATATATATATATATATACAGTAGCTCACAAAAGTGACTGCACCCAACACATTTTTGTAATTCTTTTATTAAATCTTTTTATGGAACAACACTGAAGATATGACACTTTAACACCATGTAATGCTGTCAGTCCACAACTTGTATAACAGTGTAAATTTGCTGTAACCTCAAAATAACTCAACATACAGACTTTAATGTCTAAACGGCTGGCATCGAGAGTGATAACACCCCCTAAGTGACAATGGCCAAACTGTGCCCAAAGTGTCAATATTTTGTGTGGCCACCATTAATTTCCAGCACTGCCTTTATACTATTGGGTATGAAGTCCACTAGAGTTGAATTCACCAGTTGCCACTGGAATCCTCTTCTACTCCTCCGTAACGACTTCATAGAGCTAGTGGATGTTAGAGATCTTGTGCTCCTCCGCCTTCCATTTGAGAATGCCCCATACATGCTCAATAATGTTTAGGTTTGGAGATATGGTTGCCATTTACCCTTAGTTTCTATAGCAAGGCAGTGGTTCTTTTGGAAGTGTGTTTGGGGTCATTATCATGTTGGAATACTGTTCTGCAGCCCAGTTTACGAAGGGAAGGAATCATACTCTGCTTCAGTATGTCACAGTACATTCATGACACGCATGGTTCCCTCAATGTACTGTGGTAACTGTACGCAATGTAATTTATTTATTTTTTGAAAATCCCCTAATTTTGGGAGCAGTGTATATATCAGTCAACGCCTCAGATAGGACTGTAATGGACATTAAGAATATGCACATAATGTTTTATTTTAAACTTTAATAATCATTCAAACACAATCTGATTACATTTAAAACACTACTCTACTGTACAATGCAGTAATTCTTATCTTTTATACCATTTGAACCACTTAATTTGCCTTCAAGACTGCAATCTCTTTTGTGCAGGCAGGTGTTTGCTCATTCATACTAGTTTTCTGTCATGCAGATGTGAATTAGATGTATATAAGACGTCAGATGAAAGCACATCTGTACTTTCGCCCCTCAGCTCTGAGGTTTGATCCCAACCCCGGACTTTGATTTTTATAAAACTACTTTGAGACAATGCTCAAAAGATTTCCAATACTGGCATAAGGTGTTCCACAAACCTCCAATTAAACAGCTGTATTTATCTGAGTAGTCGTGGCATTGTAAGAAAAATATACATTCATTAATATTAAAGTGTTACGTTCAGGCCTTAACCTTTTAAACTTGTTTCAAACAGAGCAGTCTTAAACCTCAATACCTGAAAACTTTATTATTGTGCATCAACTTTGTGTAGCTGCAAAACCAAGCTCATGGCTGCAACCTAGTCGTCACATCTGAGCTGTTTTTCGAAACCCTCTGCCAGCCTGACTTGTACGTGTTTATGTACAAATGTCCCAGACCCACAGACCAGATGGTTAAAGATGCCTATGCCAAGTCAAATGTTAGAGAGCAGTCATTTCCTGTAATGTACAGTTCCACAGTTCCATCTATAACCTTCATTAATTAGCACTCGTTGAGTAATCGGGTGATCTCATCAATAAGTTTATATATTTATAAATATATATATATATATAAACTCTATCCTACGTACCAGACCTGGGGATAAATATGGCATCTTGTGCAGGGAAAAGACCAAAGGTTTTGAGATCATGCCACCCAAACCCCCTTCGCGATCACAACACAGACCAGAGGTGCTCCATCACACCTAGCATTATATTACACATTTAATGATAAATATGAATGAAATCTTATATATGAGTGGTCTATGCCTAGACTTCTTCTCCTACTTCTTTGCTAAAATACTTTTTATGACTGCATCTCACCTTCTGTATGCTTCAAGAGTGTTTTTACAGACTAAAAAAAAATAAAAAAATAAAAATAAATAAATATATATATATATATATATATATATATATATATATACACTGTGCAATAGTCTTAGACCACCG
>JAVSBV010000017.1:653782-670938 GCA_033117975.1 Parotocinclus spilosoma | reverse complement strand
CCCTTATCCAGAGCGACTTACAACTGATATATTCTTACAATTCAAGCAATGGTGGGTTAAGGCCCTTGCTTAAGGACTCAACTGAGGCAGCTGGCAGAGTTGGGATTTGAACCCAAGGCCTTTAGATCCAGAGTCCAGTGCCTTAACCACTAGGCTACCACAGTCCCATAACAGTCCCAGCAGTTATTTTTGATGGGATAAAATGTAACTTGTGCCTGAGGTCGCACAATCAAAGCTTATGGAATAATGGCACATACTGAAATGTGTGTTTGATGATGTCTGAGATAATGCGAAGGCAGCTAACGGGTCCGACAATTTTGTGGCTTTAATAAAAAGTCTATTTAGCAGCTACAATTACAACAAGATACAGAACTCTTTTCCAATTAATGGTAAAAACTTGGACATAACACTTAAAGGTGGTTTGGCCTTTTCTTCCAAAACAGCATCATGGCTTTCTCAGGTACCATTTGTTTTTGTTTAATGGAATTGTTGTAGAAATAAAAAAAAGAACATGCATCTGTTTTATCATATACTCGATAATGTCGGATCTCACCCCATTAAAAAACAATTAACATATCATAGACGACACACAAAGCACACTAGTAGTAACGTTAATTGAACAGGACAGAATGTTAAAAATAAACAGCTGTTCTAAATATAGTGTCGGGGCTCAAAAGTTGGTGTATCGTCCTGATTCCTTAGAGGACTTCCACCACAGAGGATCGCATTTCTCACTTTTTTTGCAGTTTATGCCCATAATAATGGGCACATGAACGCAAGAGGACACTGGGTACTTACGGAGCTTGGGTTCGAGTTGTGTACTCCTTGAACTCATTGTCATGGATGGTGAAGTAGGGCCTGAAGTCACTGCAGTAACGCAGCGGGGCAATACAGCTAATAAAAAAAACAATACAAATTTCAAGAGGTTACCCTTAATAAACAAAACTAATAACATAGGCATGTAAAAAGTAAATGTGTACAGGATACAAATTATCACACCTTACTAAAGCCAGCACGGTTTCTGAAGACTCGGCAGGTGAAGGTGCCATCACCACCAGCGCTTCCCCCAGCAGCACCAGCTCCCACAACATCTGAATGTGAAAAAAAACTGGGTAGAAACACCTGCAGCACAGGTGAGAGGGAGAGAAAGTGACGGTGAGAGAGTGTGTGAGGGGGAAGAGTGAGGGAGAGAGAGGGATTGTGAGAGACAGGGGTGAGGGAGAGACGGGGAAGAGGGGGAGGGAGAGAGGGAAGGGGGGAGAGGGTGAGAGTGAGAGAGAGTGAAATGGTGAAGCGAGAGAGGGAGAGGGTGAGAGACTGTAGCTTTCTTGGCCATTTCAATCAGTGACATTAAAATAACCCTGTGTAACTTATACAATAATATTATTACAATAATAATGTCTCTCTCATTGCTGGGCTAAGTGTCCTACCGATCCGCTACAAGCAGAGTGTAAACAGGAGATACATGAGAAGAACGACATGGCCACCTTCCAAGATGATATGTTTCAAACATAACCACCAGGTGGAAGCACCCTGACAGCTCGAAAGCATAACATTAGGAATGCCATGAGCACTGGCTGCTGACTGTATAGTGATGAAGTCCTCAGCTTTCTACAAACTTAACTCATCAGAATCTTGAAAGCTCTGGTGCCTATTCCAGCATAACCTTGACGTGGTTTTGCACTGAAGGAAGTTTTTCAAAGTTCTAAGAACTGTGCCCCCTTTGGAACGTGTTCACAGAGCAGGAACTGGGATGGTTGTAGTTCTCAGAGAATCAGGTATAGGCGCTTTCTTAATTCCTATTTAATGGTAGGTACTACAAGTAGGACAGAGCTTCGAGCAAAAACATGAAAAGCACATGGGTTGACCTCCTCTCCCTCAGTCACAGTCAGTCATATCTGCATGTGACACCCAACCTGACCACAAGGCACAGCCAGGACTTGAGGACCATATCAGAGCGAGCTGGTACCTTCTAGCCAGGTTGTGCTTCACACAGGTTGTGCTGTGTCTGAGGGAGGGAAGGACGATTATTCCCCAAATATGCAACCATTGGCAGTCCTGTGATAGATCAGGAAATCTGAACAGGAATAAGGGGGTTAAAGATAATACATCTTATCCTTACCTAAAAAGATCCACTTCATGGACTGTAGGCAGAATGACAGACACCAAACTGTCGCTCTGCAACAGAGATATATAAGAATTATTTTTTATACAACTGCATTCCACATCGTATCCGAAGAGCGTACAAACGTTCGTACCGAAGCGGACTGCACAAGCTGCGAGGTTCCCGGCTTGTCATAACACGTCGGTATGCGCAGCTGTGGGAAAACAGATGGCCTGCTTACTGAAAAAAGTCAAAGCTAAAACAAATGTGAGTGCAGTGAAAGTTACCTTCATGACTACACCCATGATGGGGAGAATTAAGGTCTTTCCCGGACATGGTGTAGGCCAGCGGTCTATATCATTACAAGCTGTTAATTAAAATAAAATAAAAAAATCCTTTAAGATCACAGAAATAGGCAGAGAAAAGCCAAATCAATGTATCATTCTAGGATGAAGTCATTTTAACAGTAATAGTAACCAATTCTATTAAGATAACCAACATTTAACCCAGTAAAGCACCAATAATTATGGGCTATTCTACAAAGTGAGTCAAAAGTCACAGGACTTTAAAAAAAAAAACAATAAAACAAAATTAAATTAAAAAAACAAAACAAAAGGGTGCCATTACCATTGTTGAGGTTTGTTGGTCAAAAGCAGTTCTTCAGACGATACGGCAGCTGTGTTAGTACAGTACAACACTGGAATTTTTATCTTTCTAACTTTTATCAAACTCTAAACACTTAGGGAAAACTAAAGGAACGTTAAGCTGATGATTTCTAATTTTCAAGACCGCAATTCTATATTCTGTGAGCCGGTGTCTCAAGGTTTTGCTTAAACTAGTTTTCATTTTCAATAGAATTTCATTGCTGGCAAGACATTTGTCACATTTTGAGAATGGCCAGGGTGAGATGAGAGATTAAGAGGTTTTTAAGGAAAAATGCATCAAGGGCCTGCTATCAAAGGTGGCGAGAAAGGTGTATGCTGAGGTAATGGGGGGTTTCGTGGTGGAGGAGATAACGAGGTTAGACTGTATATGCATGTCTAGATATATTGTGAATCCCTAGAACTTCGAACACTTATTTATTCAACCATCGATGGGGCCTGTTTCAAATTGTTCTGCCACAAAATTCTAACTGAAAACCCAACTTTTAACATCTGTAAAATCTGTACTCACATAACCCCACCTCAGGGTGCGTCTCAAATAAAATTGTAATAGGAATTCCCAAAAAAATTGTAATAGGAAATAAAAAGCTGTATATATCTGACAGCTTTTTAAATTTTATTTCCTATTACAATTCTTTTGTAAGACTACAATTGTTAAACCTGTACAGCACCATGACGCTATAGACAAGAAAACTGCAAACAGCAAAACAATGCAATGCTTTTTGCCATCTGTGAGTCTAAAAAGTTTGCTTTTCACCTCTTAATGAGTCTTTTTGTTTAAAAGAGGGTTAAATTCACGTATATCCATACAAATATATACTAGTTAACAGTATTGGTTTCCTTAGGTCATTAAAATATGTACTGATGTTCCCATTTTATACTCACAAACTCCCTATTAGAGGTTACTTAAGATCTTAAACTCCTTGTTCTTACCAGCTTCTAAACAGGGCTCCTGCTTCTCAAAAAATTCTGGGGCAATGAGCTTCAGAAGTGAGTGGAAGAAAGTGACATACGGCAGCTTGCTGATGAGAACCAGAGACTGCAAAAAACAAACAAACAAACAAACAAAAAAAACACAACAAGTTATATTTCCTGTTCCCGTACCTTAACTGGAAAAACTGCACATCGTGCACCAGCACTGATCGCAGTATGTGTGCTTGTTCTTTTGTTATAAACTGTAGCGCACCCCGTAATATGAGAGAAAACCCGAGCTTAGGAGGTGTTATGTAACAAGCTCCTGCACTGCTAAGGTGATCTCACAATGGGAACTGTAATTACAACTGAATCACAGACTTATCAGACCACAAGGGGGAACAGAAGAGACAATGTTTTTCTATAAAATGAAGGACTTTTAATAGTCAAATAAAGTCAGATTAATTTCTATAGCACTTCTTTTACAGTGGTGCATTGTCTCAAAGCAACTTTATAATATTACATTATCTTAAAAAAACAAAACCAAAATTGAGCAAGCCTAGGGTGACAATACAATGAAAAAACACCCTGAATGTAGAAGGAAGACACCTTGGGAGGACCAAAACTCAAAAAGGGACCCGACCTGCTTGAGTGGCCTAGAAGTTAATTAAAAAAAGCTGTATTAAGAGAACAATTAAGTATATAATAAAACTTAAATTAAATAACTAAACAGATTTAAGACATTGAGTCATCAGTGTTAAGTTATTGGAGAAACATCTTCTCCTAATAACTAAATGATGGAGGGAGTGACTGCGCTCTGGACCCGGGCATGGTGGGACTGGGTTCTGTTGGGTACAGTACAGTACAGTAATGTGTGTGTGTGTTGGAACTGGTACCGGAACATGAGCTCAGAGAGAAAAGAGAAAATGTAGTGGAGCAGATTTGAAGCACAGTATGGCAAAGTTGTCTTCATTACCACGACCGGTAGCGATGTGTGGCAATAAAACAGCACTCTGTACGGACTGGCTCTACACTGCATTAAGCCATGAGACTTGGTTTCACTCAAGGGATCAGCAGCTCAACAACATGAGTAGTAAAACTTACAGGAGTTAAACGCGATGAGTCAACGAGACTGTTTTAATGTCCAGGCTCATGAAGGCTTATGTTATCAGACCTCAATGGGCAAACAGCCCAAAGTCCTGCCTGTTAACATGAGGCACCAGCAGGAAACGTTCTGAACATGTCAAGGATGTAACATGAACTTTTCAGTTCAGTTCAATTCCAAGTTATTACCAAGGGCTACGTTTTCATTCACAGCTATTAAACCGTGCACTAGATTTTCCTCAACAACATAATAACATAACACTAACAACAAAATGTTTTCGTCCCACAAACTTAAACACTTAATTATCCTTATAGGACTTTCAATGCTGATTTTAAATCTATTTCCTAACAGGCTTTGTTTCCAAGTGACAAATCAATAAACTTTTACTACAAGTGTCTATTACTGATTCATAAATAAGCCTGCTATTACACTTCAATTACAGCCAAGCGCCCCTTAACCACCATGGTGATCAACATCCATTTGCTTTAAAGAATGAGGACTTATACTAAACTTATAATTACATCTGTGTGCAAGTGTGTAACTATCCGACTAGTTGTGTGCTCGCTTGATCATCACTGTTCTTGTTTAGTTGATGTGTTTAGAGACTCTTCTGTGCAAGTTACTTGTGTTTGTGTGGATGACTTTCCACTACTTAATAGTAACAGGCTGTAAATGATGTTCGTCCGTGTATGTGCCTGTCCTATTGTAAGTAGTACTCCTATATTTGTCATTACCTGGATTTTCTCAGTAACCTACACCTATACAAACTGGTTCATATACTCTATTGTTCTGTTCTCTATATACTGTCTATTAATGCAGTTTTGGCCTCAGTTAAACAAAAGCATCAGGTTCCTCATACCACTTAAGCGCTACAACTTCAATCTACACAGGGCTGTAAAAGTACATTATGCTTTCCATAACTAAATTTTTTTAAAATTAAAAACGCATTGCCCTTTGGGATGCCGTGTAGAAAGTAGCGTTCCACTCCGATTTCAGCTGCATTATTTAGTCATTGTTCGCATGCAGTTTTCCTGTGAAAACACCCTTTGAATTTACTAATGTTCCACTACTCAGTAAAATTAGGGGATGTTTTAAAATGAATATTAACTGACTAAAATACAAGCATTAGATTTTTTTCCATTACACAAGCAAAAGTCAAAGACAGTTATTCACACAAATGAGATGGAAACTCAGTTAAGGTGATTGAGTAGCAAGTGACATAAAAGCATGTCAAACTGGATGCGAGTGCCCCCACATTGACTGTTCAGTAGGTGGCCGGGTTCGAGGGGATAACTCCAAACGTTACACCACTGGCTCGCCCTTTTTTCTGGCTTTGTTTCTTGTTGAGTGAGCATCACCCCTGTTAATATTTGGGAGCGTTTGGAACTGATTCATTGAATTTACATCGTTTCTTATGGGAACTACGGCTTCGGTCGTCGTTTTTTTCAGATATATCAAATATATCACAACAATCTTGAGTATCCACTTACCTTCTGAAAGTATCCTCTTTTCAGTGTTTTATCTCGAACTTGTCTGAAGTACACATAACCGTAGAAATGTCCCTGGTCTTTCTATTTACATTTATAAGAAAAAAAAAAACACACAAAAACCAATAAAACAATAATAATAAAAATCAGTTCCCACACAAAAAGCAAGCACAATGCTTAAATGATTCATTGATGCTAAGTTTGTACTCGACACAATATATCTCTTTAGTAACCCTTATATTAAACCACCCCACACCCCCTGGACTCCACAAGACCTGTGAAGGTATGGTATGCTCTGCTAACAGGTAACAAGATATTACGAGGTGTTATATTATATTATAAGTCACGAGGTGGTGCCTGAATATCCCACATACTTCGATGCATTTTGCCTGATACCCCTTTGCTGAGATCTCTAACCTTGAGGCAGACTGGTGCATCTCTGTCCAAGAGGTCCAGAAAACATGCGAGCGATGCTGTCCGACTGGCAGCCTGCCGGAAACGGAAGCAGAACTGCGTGTCCCCTAAGCAACCTGCGAGAAGGAAGAGGAAACAGGAAACACATGGAGCCACAAGACAAAAACATTTTACATCCCACAGGCTAAAAAGCTAAAGAGGTTTCCTTGTTCCATATCCGAATTTAAAGTCAAATTGGTTTCTATAGCGCTTTTTTTTTTTTTTACAACAGAACATTTAGTGAATTCATTTATGCGTCATTATCCTTTTATGTTAAATACAGCAAAATTTGTTAATCTACAAAGCGGATTCCAAAAAAGTTGGGACACTAAACAAATTGTGAATAAAAACTGAATGCAATGATATGGAGATGGCAAATGTCAATATTTTATTCGTAATAGAACATAGATGACAGATCAAAAGTTTAATCTGAGTAAATGTAACATTTTAAAGGAAAAATATGTTGCTTCAAAATTTTAGTGTCAACAAATCCCCAAAAAGTTGGGACAAGTACAAAGTATGTTCTCTATGGTTCTCGATGTTCTCTCTTATGTTACTGATGTCTTAAAGCACTTTTGTCGCTCTAGATAAGGGCGTCTGCTAAATACTGAAAATATAAATGTAAATGTAAATGTAAAAAGAGCTGAGCTGTAGAGGCACAAAACATAGGGTAGGTCAGATAAGGCTAGGGTGTGTTTTTTACACACATACCCATGGCAAAGACATAAATGTCTAAACTGGCCATTTCCCTGTGGAAAGGATGGCACCCAGAAGCACTGTAGGTAGACAAACACAGTGGCAGTAGTGAGATGCTCTGGGCAATGTTTTTCTTTGAAACCCCGGATAGTCAATCCGACATGCACCGCCTACTTAAACACCAGACGGTCACGATGTTTTGGCGTAAAGGCGCTCGTGCAGTTACTCTGATTGCTAATTTAGTTTACAAAATAGGAAGCCATAAATAGGACGGAAGAAAGTTAGCCACAACTTACCACACAGTCAGGAATATACATTTTTTTTTTTTAAGATTAGAGCGTATAATCAGTGTAATTACATTGAATTATTTCAAACACCAATCACACTACTGTACTCCAGGCTGTCATCTACATTTTTAGCCCAACACGTATGCACTGACTGTCTGCTTTATTAGGTACACCTGTTCAGCTGCCGATGTTAACGCAAATATCCAATCAGCCTATCACATGGCAGCAACTTACTGCATTCATTTCCATATACATGGTCAAGACGAGCTTCTAAAGTTCACACCCAAGTATCAGGATGAGGATCAGTTGTTTTTGAAGTGACTTTGAATGAAGCATGTTTACTGCTGTTTGATGGTCTGGTGTGAGTATTTCAGAAACTGCTCATCTACTAAGACTACAACCACCTCTAGTTTGCCAAAAATGGTCAGAAAAGAGGTAACTACAATTTTCTGGGCATGCCTTTCACAACTTGTACTTAAACGCCTGCTTGAGTATTGTTGCTTACCACGTCCACCCCTTTATGACCACAGTGTACCATCTTCTGATGGCTTCTCCCAGAAGGATAACGCCGCCAGGTCTCAAAGCTCATATAATCCCAACCTGAACATGACAATATGTTCACAGTACTCAAATGACCTTCACAGTTCCAATCTCTGCTCATTAGAGTGCCTGCAATAGAGCAGTGGTGGATTGGGAGAGTCACGTCATAGAGGTGCAGCCGACAAATCCACAGCATCTGTGCTGTGCTATTATGTCAATATGGACCAAAATCTCTGAGCAATGCTCCCAGCACCTTGTTGAATCTGGGCAGATCCGTTCATACTGGGATAGTTTAGAGCAGCCAGTTCACCTAACATGTCTTTGGAAAGTGAGCATTTTAGAAAGACAAACTGACTTAAATTCATATCTCTGGAACGTGGAAGTACAAATAATTCTGTATTTTTTAGCTGCTCTGCTGCTTGGCCTGTAATTGAACTCCAGGTTAAGCGGCTGCACAATAGTGAGCATGAGGGAACTCAGGGTCAGTACTAAAGGTTAGACAGTATCATGCTAGCCAAGGAAAATAAACCTGAAGCTTAAATTGTAAAGCAAAGAAAAGAGAGGTCAGGGTGCAGTTCAGAGCCTCGTTTTCAAAGCCCTTTCTGAAGGTGAAGTTTATAAAGTGGTATTAGCAGACAAGTTATTGTTCTATTGTTATGTGACCTGCAAAGGCTAATATGAACTAACGCGTTCAAAAATCGACCTGCTTTCTGATACCATAGGAACAGTATAAACCTTGAGAAAAAAACCCATAAGACCTAGTGTATAAGGGCTAGCAAATAAGACCACATCACCTGAGCGCCCAACATTTTTTTATTTCATTTAGTGTTTCAAAAGTACACTCATTGATAGAAAACAGTAATGCACCAAGAAGCAAGGGGAGGCTCTAGCACCCTGTTTGGCCATCTGTAGCCTGGATAACAGATGAGACAGGCCTGTAGACCTTGCACTCTTGAAGGCTGACGAAGCTGATGCCCCAGCTGGTCCTGCAAATGCTCAATTGGTGATAAATCTGGCAACCGGGCAGGCCAAGGAAGTGTTGCAATCTGGCGGAGACATTTCTCAGATTTACACCTCCCAACAGCTAGGTCAAAATGGCCTAGATGGCGGGCAGTTTATATTTAAAAAAAAAATTTTTTGGTCCAATGATTCCCCCTCACATTAAGTTTGTCTACTGGGCAAAATGTGTTTGAGTGCATCATAGAGGCTTCAACGCTTCTCTCCAAGAGGTACACTACCCAAAAGTAGCCTCCAAGAGCCTTTTATAGGGCAGTGGGGGTAGTACTTTTGCTGGCAAGACCCAGAGTTTAATCAGTCCACACCTGTAATCATTTGAACATGGAACTGAAATGCATGCTAAGTTGTGCAGCAATACAACATTTTTATCTGAGTTGATTTTTGATCAATTATTACATTTAAATAAACAACTTTTTTAGGTTCTGTGTTCAGGCGTGTGGATTCTGTACTATAATAATGAACTTTAGTTCAGCTAATATTTCTTCTCAGTCTGTGTGTGTGTGTGTGTGTGTGTGTTTGTGTTGCCTCCCATGTCTGCTTGTCCCTCACAGTGACCTCTATAAGTCCAACATAATTAGCACTGACACTAGGTGGCGTGAGGAGGAGTGGTAGCGCACCTAAACTGCCTGGACATGTCCTTGAAATGTCTTTATAATAGGTGTCATCACACACACACGATCATGAGCAGCTCATCAGTGGTCTGATTGCAGCCGGAAGGGCCGACTTCCCTCTTCCTCTCTCCACCTCTCCTGTCGTACAACCCCCCCCCCTTCATCTCCTCTCTTCTTTATCTCTTCTTAAGGTGTTCTCCTGAAGGGATGAGATAGACAGCAGGGGAGGGGCGAGACGGCCAGGAGGTGGAAGTTGAGTGTGGGGGGGGGTATTCTGTGCTGCGAGGGGCGCTTGACTTGAAGGTGGGAGAGATAATTTGGCGCTCTGTTTAAGGTTACAGTGGCATTTGCATTTCAAAAGCGAGCGGCGACGGTGCAAACCTCAGGGACGACGGTCGGCCCACGGCGTGTCACCGAATGTCAGCAGGCGCCCAGGCCTTGATGAAATTAATAGAGCGGCCCATGATTGATAATACCCCTCGTCGGCTGCGCTTTTGCCTGTCTCCCTTCACCTGTGTTCACCCTGTGTGTCCTGTTTTAAATCCGGAGCCATTTAAGAGGGCCTGCATTTTTATGTATGGGCCTTTAGGTACAGCGGCATTTTCAAAGCTCTCGAAGTTCCCTGCATTGAAGAATCCATTCCAGCCCAGTGCAGTGTAATAGAAATGGGTGAATATTAGTAAGAAGAATGGAGCAAAATTGCTCAAAACACCCTCTTATTGAATTTCATATTTCTTTTGTGGGTTTTTTGTGTTCTTCTCTCTAGTTTCCACCTATATTGAGTAATTCCATTCTTCCTACAAAATGTTGGGGACAGGTCAGGACTACAGACAGGCCAGTCCAGTACCCATACCCTCTTCTTTCATAACTATGCCTTTGTAATTTGTACAGCATGTGGTTTTGCATTGTCTTGTTGAAAAATGTGTGGGCATTCCTGGAAAACTGTCGTCCTGAAGGCATCATGTGTTGCTCTAAGATCTCAATGTACTTTGGCGCCTTAATTTGCCATCACTGAAGGTCAAATTACCTGATCTAATTACTGATAAAACCCCATACCATGAAATTCCATGAATACCCTGGTTTTCAGACTTTTTTCTGATAACAGTCTAGATGGTTCTTCTCATCTTCAGTCCAGAGACAACTTTGTGCATTTCTTGAAAAAAAAGATCTGAAACTGAAATTTCACTGTATGATGGTCCATCCAGATGAGTCTGAGCCAGGACAGCCAGGACAAGACTGGTTCTGGACATGGTTAACATAAGGCTTCTCTTTTGCACAGTAACATTTTAAGGGGCATTTGGGAATGAAATGGTTTGCCAGTCAAATTCCTTTTCCATTTTGTTATATCAGCAATTGATAAATGACAGATCTTGAAGCAATGCAATCTAAGGGACCGGATAAGTTTGTATATATATATTTGACCTCATTACAAGCCCTAAATTAGTACCTCTGTCCATATTTCATATTGAAATGCAGAAATGTTTGTTTAATAACAAATTATGTGAGCTTGACCAGACAAAATATAAAATATCTTGACTTCTTGAGGCCTAGTGGTTAAGATACTGGACTCTGGACCAGAAGGTCCAGGGTTCAAATCCCACCTCTGCCAAGCTGCCACAGTTGGGCGCTTCAGCAAGGCCCTTAACCCACAATTGCTTGAATTGTAAGACAGCTAAATGCTGGAAATGTAAATGAAATGTAACTGTATTAAGTAACGATTTTTGATTTGGAGTTGTTATCTCTCCATATATTTGTGTGGGAATGCTTGGTTTTTTTCATCTAGCACACCGTCCAGAGCTTATTGCAACTCTTTGAACACTCAACTCTTTCCAGAATAGGTTCTCAATTCTCAAGCCCTTCACCAGGAGAAAGAAAAAAAACAACAATAATACCACATCTAGAAGGTCGTATTATATACAATCAAATTTGGTTCTTATTGTAAATGAGCCCTTAAGTTTGAGACTGCCAAATAGTATAGCTGTCTCCCTAATTTCAGGAGATCCCAAGCTATTACCCCAATAATGTCAACACCATCTGTCGTAGCTAGCTGGGACTCTCTACTCTCTTGTTTTGGGGTATGGTTTTCCTGTGGCTAAAGCAAAACCAGTCAGTCAGAGGCCAGTGTGTGCTCGCATACAAAACGGGACTTTACAACAAGCCGTGGGATGTTGCATGAGCAGTTTGGTGGCTGTAGGGCTTCCATAAACAGGTGCAAGGTCACAATGATTTCAGGAGCCCTGAGTATATTGGAGGCACAAGCAGAGCACCTTAATCAGAATTTGCCCTGCGGGGCAGCATGAAGGCGGGGACAATGCCTTGAATTGTCAAGGGGCTCAACATTTCTACTGCTGCATCTGATGGCAAATTTGATGGTACTGGAGGAAACATATGTTCACCTTCATACTTCAAAATAGGTCGGGTGATTAAGTGAGACTTTAGGAAGTTGAGATTCCAGTCCACAGTCATGAGCTGCTCTAAGCTCACACTATGCCTGGTTACCTTGTACCATATCAGAGCATGAGTGAATCTCCTGGCCTGTGCTCACATTTTGCTTCAACATTCTGGCCCCGAGCTTGCTTACGTCAGCACGATGCAAAAGAAAAGCGCACATGTACAGCACAATGGACTTTATGGTTGTACTTACTTTGTGGCTTTTTTAAACTCATTTTCATACACTGACTCAGTTCCAAACTGGAAGCGTGTACTGGAATCCGTGCACAGTTCAGTGTACTTCGGCCGGCCACAGTACAGAGTGATCACACTAGTCAACACAAACAGTAATTCTGGGGACAAATAAGCTCAGGCACAGTACAGATCGTCTACAGTGAGTACACCCTGAGTCTCTGAAGAAAATAAAACTCAATAACTCTTAAGGCCTTTTCTTACCGGAGAAACCTTTTCATAGTTCTTTAACTTTGCTCCCTATGTCATGTGTTCGCACAGCAGGAACTGGAGACAACTGTGGTTCTTAGATCACTATTAATACATCTTTAAGCTCCTACTACAAGGTATGCTTTTTTCCTTAGCTCCTTGGAACCAAGTGACGTAAGTTTGAGACTGCGGTAGCCTAGCGGTTAAGGTACTGGACCCTAGATCAGATGCCACAGTTGAGTCCTTAAGCAATGCCCTTACCTGACTATTGCTTTATAAGTTGTAAATTACTGTATGAGTTGTAAGTCGCTCTGGATAAGGGCGTCTGCTAAATGCTGTAAATGTTTGAAGTTTGAAGTGATTGGTTGAGACGCAGCGGCACGATTGTATTGTGATTGGTCCGGATGCAAGAGCCTTGTTGAGCTCAGCCGGCATTTTGAACTGCACCAGTAGCCGCATGGACAACAAATATAAACAAAGACAAATAGACCGACTGTGAACTTTAGCTTTTAGAGCCTATATGTGATAGAAAAGGTTTTTGTTGTTAGAGGTTTTTGTTTTTGTTACAATTTTAAGTTGCCTAAGAGAAAATCGCACAACTTACATCACAGCGTCACACAGCGTTCCTAACAAGACCTGGAATGAATGAAATAGTCCATAAAGTAGTTTCTCCCAAATTAGTTCCTAGAACAGTTTACTTCTTGCTTCATGAATCACTGAATGAACACGGTGGGAGTTAAGGGCTGTTGTCAACCAGCACACTTCACAATCTGTTACAGCAGTAATAAAAAAAATCTGAGATTCTGACACATTTAAGGACAATTCTACAATAAATGTTGTGTCTACTTTGCTTTGCCTCTTGTTTACAAGTTAAACAAATCACTGTCTCTGCCCACTTGACATCACTTAGTCCAGTTCCTCCCATCCAAATTACTGTACTTAGTACACCCCCTGCCTAGAGTTCATTAACTCCAGAACCATTTTGATTTTAGCCACAGCGCCTCTTCTCTCAGCCGCTCAATCCTCTCCCACTCAAAAATGTCAGGTCTGGAAAACATAGCTTTCTTTCATGGCACTATTGACGGAAGGCAGGATGATAAAGTTGCTACGAGCATGATCCAAGTGTGGGGATCGCTCTCCTTCAGTTGTTTTTTCGAAATCTCTTAATCAGCTCAAGCCACCAGAGATTTGTCGGGATTGACGTCTTTGACCAAAGCGACGTCGAGTTCCAACAGTGTCTACCAGCTTTCTTCCAACCCGCTGATTATAAAAACGTATTGTTTCCTGTCCTCTTCCTCTCGAGAGGGTCCGGGCTTCCTTTTTGTCTGCTCTTTCTTCCACTTGGCTTGCTTATTCACCCATCTGTGCTGCCCATTATCTGAACGTATTGAAGGTGCCGAGATAAAGAGAGAGAAGGTGTGAGAAAGAATGACTGAAAACGAAGAAGGGAGCAGCAAAAAAAGAAGACAAACAAAATGCCAGAACGAACGACGTTTGAATCAATTACATCCTAAAGAAATTTTAATTTGCATTCTTATCTGCTTAGAAGCTCAACAAATGCCAGCTGCCTTTGTCCAGTTATTTTTAACGTTTTTTTTTTTCTTCGTCGATAATTGTGTAGGAAATATCAAATTTGCATAGAGTGATTATTGTTGATTGTTTATCTAGCCGTCAAGATGGCTCTATATTCCAAGGCTGACAGGTTGTCAAGCACTTAAAACTCATTTATTTGTCAAAATTTGCATGTAATTTGGTGTTAATGAGGGGGTGGCGCTGGACATGATTAAAGCCCCGTTCGAAAGGAAGAGAAGCCTAGCTGTCATTTCTCCACACATGCCGACACACACACATGGTTCGTCTGCCTGCCACTGTGGGGACTTTCTATTTACATCATATGACTGTAACTATTTTGTTCTACCCCCTAACCTTAGTGCCACAAATCAAATCTTCTGGCTCGTTTGCTTTTTAACAAGTTCCACTTTTTGATATGTCAGGTCTTTCTATCCTAGTGGGGACATTGGGTACTCATAATGATATATAAACTAGTCCCAAAGCCCAACAAGACATACACACACAAATTGGTACAGGCTAAAACATGTGACTCTCCCAGCAGTGTCCTTACCTGTTTGATAGGGCAATAGAAGGAAGCGGGGAAACGCAAACCAAACACACAGTTGTTGCCTGTCATTGTTATTCAAATCAGAGTGGATCGGCAGATCGGTGGTTAAATTAATAAAGAAGTGTAGAGGACAGTCCTTGCCCCCTTTGAAAGTGTGATTAATTAGATTTTTATTAACAAACAGAGAGCAGATGATGCCCCCGCCGCAGGTTTGGATGCACGCCGTTTGTCCCAGAGGGCTGCCATCCTTGTTTGTTGTCATTTATCAGCATTGTCTTTCATTATCTTTCCTCTCAACTAATCTTTCATTTGTTCGCTTGCCACACTCAGCACGCAAATTAGTAAACATCACTTGAACCGAGTGAAAGTTTTTTAGATAAGGCAAGACACTGTTGGTAGTAGGTGTATGTGTGTTTCTGTGTGTGTGTGTGTGAGAGAGAGAGAGAGAGAGAGAGAGAGAGAGAGACAGGGAGATGTGTGTGCTGGAGTGGAATACCTGCACCCAGAAGTTAATTTGTGAATCAAGACATCCCAGGATGCCAAGGGAGGGAAAAGTTCTTTAGTTACACACAACAGTGGCTGAGTTAACGTTCAGCATTATAATTCAGTAATATCATAAAAAGTAAAGTAAATGGAGCCTGTCCCATTTTCATCAGAGGTGTGTAAACATTCTAAAAACTTTTAAAATTTAAACAGATTTACATTAACAGCGTTTAGCAAATGTACAAAAGAACACAATCTAGAGGAATACAAATTGAAAAAGTGCAATAATTATGATTTGCATTTGTCTGAATTTGTGTAAATACTGTATATCTACATGTGTACATTTTTATACGCACATACAGTGCGTACTCAGAGAAATATGGGGATGTTAAATTGGGAGATATTTCATTTGGAAACACCCTATATATATATATATATATATATATATATATATGTGTGTGCGTGCGTGTGTGTGTGTGAAAATATATGACCAAACTTAACAATATCTCAATGTTACGATAGGAATCTGATAATACACATAAATAACATTTTTATTTCCTTGGGTAAACGATACACAGTACACAGTACAATACTCTCAGTTACACAGTACAATACTCTCAGGTACTCTGTTAAGGAACTTAGCTGTGTGTGATGTAGCTCATGTGGTGGCAGTGAAGAGCTCTGGGAAATAATAAAGAAAAGCCATGGTTTTGTTTTTCAATTCAGTATTCAGTTTATTACATGAGAGATTCAGTACGTCATAAAATATGCTTTATGCTATTCAATTTGTCTAAAAGTAGTTTAATGTAATGTATGTTTAATGTACACTACAAGCTAAGATAGTAGTAGATGTAGTTGCTCGATTTGGAGTCTGGCAAGAGTGATATGTACTGGGAAATGTAGTGATGCCACAGTGGGATCCCTGAGCAAGGCCTTTAACCCACAATTGTAGATTTTAAGACCATTCATTGTACGTCGCTCTGGGTAAGATAAATGACATAACATATAATGGATAAGCCATGGTGGTGGTCATGTACATGACCAGACTCCTAGCTCTTGAATGTGGAGAGATACGGATATCCAAAACTGAAACGGACATCGACGTCTAAAATACGTTCTATACGTATACCCATATGTTTAGAAGCACGGGCATAATCTGACGAAAATGTTATTACTTACCTGAACTGCTTGATTCAAATACAGAAATTAGGATTTTTCAGACTCTTCTGGCTACAACGCATGCACAAAACAAAACATACACATACATTTTTTTCCCTTTGCTCCTGTAAAACTGGGAATTTTTCCATTGTGGTACTAATAGAGAACTATCTCCTCCCTTCAAATCTTTTCAAGGACCTTTATTTAGGTGTTCAACTTTAGCAGCTTGATCAAGCTGGGATTTGAACCCACAGCCTTCAGGTCAATGAACCAGTACCTTAATCTCTCAGCCACCACAACCCCACATATTTAAGTTTAACATAGGTAGACAGAGTGCTTTTTGCTTTTTTTTTTTTACTTTCAACCTTAGAAATATTAATACACTCAATTCCGGTTAATGGGACCACATCGGGACGCGATCGTTTTGGTCCTAATATCCGGCTGGTCCGATTAAAGGAACATGCTCTATGTTACAAGACGGGACGTGCTATGTTATACTAAATGTTTATTAAACCTTTATTGTGTGATTTACACGTATAGCGAACGTACAAACAAGAGCTACTGTTGCTTATGAACTTTGAATCATAAAAAGTTGAAAAATAAATTTGCAACCAAGTTTTTCGAAACGATCTACAACTCAATGTATAGGTA
>JAVSBV010000017.1:631492-652420 GCA_033117975.1 Parotocinclus spilosoma | reverse complement strand
GAGCTCAATTTTGAGCTTCATGGCGAAGGCTGTGAATACTTACGTAAATGTGATTTCTTAGTTTTTTATTTGTAATACATTTCTCTCAACTCTCAAAAAAACTCTCAAAAAAACTTTTTTTCACATGGTCATATTGGGGTATTTTGTGTAGAATTTTGAGGAAAGAGATTAATTTAATACAATTTGGAATAAGGCTGTAACGTAATGCACGTTACGGATGCACTGTATGACGAGTATAATAAAATGTAGAATCTAAAGGCGTTAATGTTATACTTAAACAAAACGGTGACAAATCACCTTTACTATGAACTTATCAAAAGTGACATGCATTCATCTATCTATCATAGACCTGCCTCATTCATTTGCCTTGCTAGCCCACTTGCAATAGCCCAGTGCCCCCATTAGAAACCACAGAACTACAAACAGATGTTTCTCTGCTGAATCAGTTGCTTATCATCGTGGTTTATGACAAGGTCTTTTTTTGTAAGCAGTAAGTTGTTGTGTAGGACTTCTGAAATAGTCTTCAGTTGTTTTTTTTTTTTTATTAATCTGTCAAATGACGACAAACTTTTCTGTCTGTGGTTCAGTATTCAAGTTGAAACATTAATTCTTATGGAGCTAACTATGGCGCACTGTCTCAAGCCTAATTTAACAAATGAGGTTTTATTATTAAATTTATTTTTTAATAATGAGTTGAAAATTGCCCCTTTTAAATGATCAAATATGTACATTTTAGCAACTCGGTTGGTCGGTAGGTAGCACTGGTGCGTCTCAGCAGGAAGGCCCATGGTTCAAACCCAAGGTGGAGTTCCCTGGGTCTTTTCTGCGTAGAATCTGCATGTCCTCCTTGTGTCTGCGTGGGTTTCCTTCCACAGTCTAAAAACATGTTAGGTTAATTGGCGTTTCTAAAGTGGCCTTTAGTGTGTGACTGTGAGTGTGCCCTACGATGGATTGGAGCCCCGTCTAGGGTTGTTCCTGCCCTTGCGTCCAGAGTTGACAATTGGGCACCGGCTGGCCCACTCCACCTTGTGGATTAAGCGGAAGATGGATGGATGGATGGATGGATGTAAATTTTAAAACCGGTGTACATGTAATTACAAACTGGATGTGTAAGATATGTTTATGTTCACCACAGATATAAAAGCCGATTCTGTTAGCTGCTCACGATGCAGTTTGGATTGTTTAAGGTTTTACTAATTAGAGCTAAGAAATGTCTCTATTTATAAGATTTTTTTTTACATCATTGCAATGTCTCTGTTTTCAAAGTTGGCACATGAGAAACAAGCTAACTTTACACACGTTGTTTTCTAAGTGCCTCATGCTTTCTGATTGTAAGTTAGGTGGAAATGTTGAATCCATGGCTGGTGCTTGCAACAAAAAAAAAAAAATCACTTGATCACATTGTAATGGCTCATTTTAAAAACTTGGATTACATATACTGCAGCAATGTGCAGAATGTAAATGAACTTTAATACCATATCTTTATGTCAAAATGTCTTTTCATCTCAGAGTGGTCACCTGCCAGCAGTGCGGGTTTGGGACGTGGCTGATGGTGCTCAGGTTGCAGAGCTACAGGAGCACAAGTATGGAGTGGCCTGTGTGACTTTCTCTCCCAACAGCAAATACATTGTTAGTGTGGGCTGCCAGCATGACATGAGTGTCAATGTGTGGGCCTGGAAGGTAACCCAAACACTAATGGCCAATCATGTTTTCAGATTAAACTTGGGAAAACAGCAAAGAGCAGCTGAGCAGCTCACAGATTCAGTGGCGCTAATGGTTGTTCATGTGCTTATCTTGCAGAAAAACATGTTGGTAGCTGCTAACAAGGTGTCCAGTAAAGTGACAGCAGTAGGTTTTTCTGACAACAGCTCTTACTTTGTCACAGCTGGGCACAGACATGTCAGATTCTGGTACCTGGGACCCTGCAGTAAGGTACACTGGTTGGGTTATCATTATATAGTGGGATTTTGATATATAATTTTTGCTATAAATTACAATTGCCACCATATTGTGAAGCTAGATAAGGCTAGATTTAATATGAAGTTTTTGACAAGCCCTACCCCCACCCCCCCACAAGTGATGGTGCAGAACTTTTATGTGCTTATGTGTAACTAGTTAATTAGTGTTGTGAGTTACATTAATTTTATTGCAATTCATCACATTTATTGCTTGCTCCTATTTAACCAATTAAAAACATTTTTTTAAACAATTAACAATGAAAACATTTTTTTAATGTAAAAAAACTACACTATGATATGAATACAGGGTGCTGCACCGCTTATAGGCACATTCAGAGAAACCAGGGCTATGAACGACGAGCTAAGTAGTGGTATCCCAAAGGTCGCTACCAATGAAGAAACCTCTTTTTGCGAAAAGTCCATGATGCAACATGTGATGTCCTGTTGCTTTTGCCTCACCATGTATACAACAATATAAGCCTCAGCAAAATGCATGTATTGCTTTTGAATATTGCTTTTATAAGAACCAGTACTGAATCTGTGATCACTTTTATGTATGCATCTTTAACTCTCTAATAAGTAGTATCCTTTTGTAATTGTAGACCTACAAAATGCACCAGTATATCTGTACCTGATAAACTGACCACCAATCGTCACTGAGATGGTACACTGGTACACTTGGGGGATTTTTTGGGGGGGATATTTCAGTATTTCAAGTACCCTTTTTTTGTAGCAGTATTTTTAAGGGGGGGGGCAGGTGGTGGACTCCTCTAAGCCTTCTGGTCTTCCTAGCCTTCCATGTTGATGGGTGTCATGTGACAGGAGGCTCGATAGGATTGGACTGAAGAGAAAGGGTTTGTGGTTTTATTTGCTCTACTTTTATTATGAGCTCAACACCAAATACTGTGTGTATTTTACAGACGCTTGCAGCCCCTGTTCCACTGCTTGGGCGTTCTGGCCTCTTGGGGGACCTACAGAATAACTTCTTTTGTGATGTCGCTTGTGGACGTGGTGAGAAGTCTGAAAGCACATACTGCATCACTTCCTCTGGGCTGCTTTGTGAGTTCAATGAGAAGAGGATGCTGGATAAGTGGGTAGACCTGCGGGTGAGTAACTGCCAGGAAATCTGTTCCATTGTCCCAGCAGAGATGAAGAATTCAGCATGTACACTGCTCACAAAACTGAAGGGATATTTCATTTGTGAGCAATGTAGCAGCAATTGGGTTATTTTTAGTTGCTTCTCTCCTTTTATTCTAAACAGTTGTCTTTTCACAATGTAAGTTCACGTATATATCAATGGTGTGATAAGGTTGTTATTATTATTATTATTATTGTTAATATAGTCCTAGCGATCAGCGATTTATGGGAGGATTCCTGTGCTCTCCAGAAGAATTTATGCTTTCATCAAAGGTCAGGAAATCCGAAAAGCTGCGTTGATAAGAGCAAAACCAGTGGCAGGTGAACACACCCACCACTTTCTTTCCCGCAACGAAGCACCCAGTAGCCAGCAGCGTGGTTATTGGATGCATCTGCATCTCCACTTTTCGACGAATTGAAGTCGAGCATAAACACGAGTGTCCGGCAACACGTGCAAGGAATTCCATCAGAACGCTTTAGTCAGTGAACTGTGCATGTCTTGTTTCCCCTGCCAAAATGCCACGGCGGGACTTAACGTTAGCTGAAAAAAATTCCTGGATAAGATCAAGCAACAACCATCAAGCACTAGTCAGCGTCGGTTGGTGAAAATTACTGGCGTGGCAAAGACGACAATTGCGCGTTTCAATGAACAAAGTTCGTAAGTAACAGTAGTTCTTGTTTGTACGTTCGCTATACGTGTAAATCGCACAATAAAGGTTTAATAAACATTTAATATGTTACATAGCATGTCCCGTCTTGTTACATAGGGCATGTTCGTTTAATCGGACCAGCTGGTTGCTTATTAGGACCAAAACGATCACGTCCCGATGTGGTCCCTTTAACCGGAATCGACTGTATATCGTTGCCTCTTTTAGTCATATAAAGAGCACATCAGGCACTCTTTTTACAGGTTCTAGAACTTTCTTTGCAGCGACTTTTGATTGTCACCTTAACAATTCTAGTCATATCAGAAGAGGTGACTCTCCACCTGAGTAAGAAAATCATGAGTTTTGAATTAGATTCTAAAGCACATAAATCAAATAAGTGCACTTTGTGGACTGGACACATTTCACCAATCGCATCCAATCCTGCCTAAATTCTGGAGTGTCAGATCTCTACCAAAAAGGTATTTTATACTGGACAGAAAGGTTGAACTGTAAAGTAAAATACAGAGTCTGGTTTAAAAGAGGCAGAGAGAAGAAGCGTTTAGACAAGAAACAGCTAGGTTTTGGTGGATGTATGATTTATTCATTGTTGTTTTTCTGTGGATTTTTTTCTCTTCCATGCTAAAGGACAGGACACTTTGAACTGGAGTACAAAGCAATATTATATTTGGGTCACACATTTTTTTTTCCTTGTGCATCTTCTCGAGAAGAACTTCTTTTTTTTCCTATTGCAAAATTTTTTGCTCTTTCTTCACAGAACTCGTGTGCAAGCCGAATCAGTTTCTTCTTCCTCCCCTCCATGTTTGTCCTTGAAGAGCAGCAGGGTGCCCTGATGTGTGTGTGGGGGGGGGGAGTTGGGGCAGAAGGACTTGCAGCTAAATAATGGATGATTTCTTATTGAAATAAAGCCTGGGCGAAAAGCAGCAGAGGCAGGCATGTCATTACCAAGGAAACATAGCAGTAAGCCTAATCCAGAACTTATAGAGTCCCAGAACCTGCTGTCATCTTCAATTGTGAGTCTCACCTCAATTCCAAGTCTTTCATGTAGCGTTTCTGTGAAAAAAATAAACAAATACATCAATTAAATGAAATACAATTTGAAGATCCAGATACATGGGAACAATACCAAATCTTGGCTGGTCTTGGCAAGGTTATTGTTGCATTTTTGAGCTGAGATCAGTTGGATCAATTTCACTCAATTCATTTTGCCTTTGCATGCTTTCATGATGGTTTGTCAACATAACTCATTTGTTTAGTTACGTACAATCACTAACCGTAATCCTCAAAGTCATCCAGCTATCCTAGTGCTGACATTTGCCTTCAGCTTTCATAACATTCAGCGTTCGTGATGCACATTTTCCTTGCATTTTCAGATGCTTTAATCAACCCGAGGGCTTAGAATTGTAAAAAGAGGATTTAAAGAAAACAAAAAACAGCACTTTGTATATATCAGGGCTCGTGAGCCCAAACTTTCCTCCACATTTTCACTGGACTCATTAGCGCTTGGAGAAAACTCGCGTGGCTCTTTGCCAGTGGAGTGAAAAACAAGGTGGCAGCGTTTCGCTGGCTGCTTTCGCACTGATGATGCCAGCACCAGCATTCGGTTGTTTTAAACAACTCATACATTTGCACCCTGCGCCGTCCCGGCACAAACCGGATCAAAATCAGGGCGCTGGGATGGTTTTCAGAGGTAAGACGTGCCTAGATCCAACGCATAAACAGCCAGCATTAATCATACTGGTGTTTCTTACTGGGATTTTTTTACAGAGTCTCAGAAACACGTTTATACTTGAGCCAAAATAGTTTTTCAGTAACTGGAGAGTCCAGGGTTGAGGAATCTATGTTTAGTTTTGCTGCGATGAAGTCCAGGTGGAGAAATCAAAATGAAGAAGTACCAATTGTCCTTGCCACTGGCTTGAAGGACCCCAGGCAGGTCAGGCATATGGTTGCATATGGTGATAATCAATGCCAGAAGAACAAGGTAAATAGAGGCAAGCAAAAACAGAGGTAATTGAGGGCTGGAGGCTTCTCCTGTTCTGTGGAGGCCGTTCGAGAGAGTGGGCGATGTTATCAGAGAGCCAGCAATGCAGTCACACTGAGCCACACTAAAACTCACGGACCCAGCACTCAGCCTCCAGGTACATTTTCGCAGACATCCGTTTTAAAGCAGCACAAAAAGGACCGCTGGCTTTCATGACCACCTGGTGCCACCAGTGCATTTTTGTATTGGATCAATTTTGCCTTTTGGTTTGTAGACAAACTAGTTCTTATGGAACTAAATTCATGCAGTTAATGCTGAAAATGTAAACATCTGTGTTCAAACTGTAGACTTTGATAGGCTGTCCCAAAATGCTCAATTTAATACGAACACTTTCATATCACATTGGTATTTTAACACTTTTTAAGACTATTTTTTTAAAGAATTTTACTTTCCTTCTTTCCCCAAACCCTAAGCTTATGTTCTGTTTGCACCTGCTCTAAGAAGATACAGTCGATTCCGTTTAATAGGACCACCGGTTAATGGGACCAGCCGCTTATTCAGACCAAATCCTAAAGTACCGAAACAAATCATATATACGTGTAATGTTATTCGCTTATTCGGACTAAAATTCCACCTAATCGGACCAAAGAATGTGAGAGCGAATAAGAAATATGTAATATCCGTAGTTACCAAAGAAAGAGCCGACCGCGAGTTTAGACTTTTAGTGAACAACTTCCACAGAGCTGCAGTATACATACAGAACAACTCTTTGTCTCTGGATTAAGTTTTTGTTTGTACGTTCACTATGCCTGTAAAATCGCACAATAAAGGTTTAATAAACATTTAATATGTTACATAGCACGTCCCGTCTTGTAACATAGGGCATGTTCGTTTAATCGGACCAGCCGGTTATTAGGACCAAAAGGATCATGTCCCGATGTGGTCCCATTAACCGGAATCGACTGTATTACAATCACATCCATTCAATCACATTACAATCACATCCAACAAAATTGTAACCTAATACAACCCCAAATCAAATGTATCAAAAATGCTAATAAAAGTAGCTTCTACAAAGGGAGTCTTTGTGAATCTACAGTTTGTCAACAAATGCATGAGAAATGAATGAAATGTTTCTAAACATGTTTCTTAAAGAAAGAATTAAGGGATTTGCATATTCTTTCCTCTACAGGGTGTAATAACTTTAAACGCTTTAAGCAATCTGGAGGAATTTCAGTCTGTATATGGCAAGGGCGGGATCTTTCTCTGATCCTGCAAGAGCAACCCTTGCCAGTCCTGCAGTAACCTGGTGTCCCATTTATGTGTTTTATGCACCCCGCTTCCCTGACCAAAAAAAAAACCAAAATGAAATGTGGGATAAATAAATTGTGTACATTTTTGCTTTGTTTTGCTCTCACTACCATAATACCATTGTATGCTTACCGGAGACCATGAATGTTGCTACTGACTAGCTGTTTAGGTTATTCGTTTATGTTTTTGTCCTTAAGGGCACATATTTATGTAAAACAACAGTCATACACCCTGTTAACTAAACTCATTCCTGAGAGCTCCAATTAAGAAAAACCTTGCAATCTCAGAAGGTTAAGCTGCATGCTGAATTTAGGGTGGCTATAAAAATACATCGGCATAACCTCAACGGTCTTAGACTATATAAAAGCAGTTTCTGCAGTTATTTTTCTATTTCATTCAGAGTCCATTAATGAAACAAGTTTGGTATTCCAAAGATGTTAATGTTGCTGTGTTTATTCCTGTATAATATATCAAAATGTATTCATCAACTTTCAGTCTGTAAATAAAAAAAAAAAACACTCAGTAGCATTTGACGCTAAACTAAATTTCAAAGGAAGGTTTAGTTTTTCAGTTTTGAACATCTAGAGTATAATAATTTTTGATCCCCATAAAATATGACCTTCACCTTGCATGCTTAGGGTGGTAGTAACGTCAGGCTCCTGCAGATGGCGTTGCATGAGGATGATCAGCTATAAATACCCGCAGGGTGTGCAAGAGGATTGGTAGATTGAGGAGAGGTGGTACAGCGCAGTGAATGTCTTGTTCGATGTGTGGGTAATGGGTCACAAAGTAGACGCCAGCGATTGGCAAAAAGGAATGATTGCATTTAGTGTAAAGCAGTGTTAAATTTGACAGCAAATTTTGATTTAGTTTTAGTTCTAGTCTTGTGATTAAAATGTCATTCAGTTTTAGTCATAATTTAGTTATCAGAATTGTTTTTAGTTTAAGTCTAATTTTAGTCGACTAATTATCATAAGACTATAAAATCACAGATGACTAATATACAGTAGATGAGTATATAATATGCCCATATGTACAATATGTATTCATGTACAGTAATGTGTAAAATCTTAATTCACCATTAGGTTAGATATACTATTGTATTAACAAAGATATAACGACCATTTACGATCATTTGTCAGTCTCTTTATAAGAATACAAGCACTGGAAAAGAGATTCTATAGGCTACAGTGCCAAATATTTATTCCAACCCCCCCTTTAGCAACATCTGGCACCTTCATCGGGATGTCTAGTTGATCCTAAGAAGTCTGAAGAAGCTTGATCAGGAAATTTTTCAGGAAAGGTTAGTGATAATAGTGAACAAAACATGACATATCTTCGGTTCATTCTGTCTGCAATATTTTTTCCCACACCTTTCCAGCATTTTCTGAAATGGGATCGTATATTTTGCTCAAGTCAAGTGAAGTCAGAATTATTTCTATTTCTATAAATAATACTCACAAAAATGAGGGGATATTTCCTCAAAATCAATATGACAAAAGAAACTAAGAAATTTTGATTTCATTCCTTTAAACATAATCATAAGAAAAGCAAATGAAAAGTCAAAGAAAGTTGTTAATTACACAAATAAGATGCAAACTCAAATATGGTGAACAGAATCAGAACCAAACTGGACGAGAGTGCCCCACATTAAAGGTTCACTAGGGCGTATGGTCACCCAAGACTGCCAAACACACTGACAGTGGTGGGACATGAATACGATCAGATTGTCCAGCAGTTCCTATAAAATCCTCTTCATATTAATTAAAAAATATCCCCTATTTTTTGGGGGGAGAAATGTGAATTATCTTCTAATATCTAATGGCTAATCCCAGATCGAGCAAGCCTGGAGCAATAGAGGCAATAAAAACTTTAAACAAAAAGTTTAAAGGAGGAAACCTTGTGAGAACCAAGACTCAAAAATGGAGCCAAACTCCACCAGGTGGAAAAAAACAGATAAACAGATAAAATACTGAATAAAATATGTAAATTATTATTATAGGCATTATTTCAGTCCTATACACATAGTCATTTTAGGATCCTCAGTTGGAAAGTCCTTGAAGGCAGGTTTTTCCCAGCTAACCAAAGGTAAACAAAAGTGTGTAGTATTTAATGCTAGTAAAAACAGTCAGCATTGCCATGCACAGTGGCAAAAGGTTATCCCTACTTCCCACATTGTGACCTCCACCAGTCCACTATGTAGCTCTCCAACCGTTACCGATGTGCTACCATTTTTTTATCAGTGTCTTATAATGGATTATTGAATATAATGGCTTGTTCTGTGTACAAGGCTGTGTGTTTCTCTTTCTTTTTATATGTGAGATACTGGCACGGTGTAAGCTAAGTTATTAAGCAGCTGGGGTGAGAGACTTTGGGGAAACTCCCTGTGGTGCAGGTCTGTAACGGAGATAAGCGAGTCCCATTGTTGTCTCACAAAAATCAACAAAGCAAAACATATGATGGGAAATCCACGCACCTCCAGCAAAACAAATCATGGCTCTGCGGTTTAGGCGCATTCAAAATCATTAATGCCATGTGATGAAGCCGGTGTGAGCCGGTGCAGACCTCATTGGTTTGGCAAGTATCAAATATGCGCTTGCTGTCCCCGAGCCTTGTAATCCCGAACCGAAAAACGAACAGCGACTCCCTGCTTGATACGTAGATCTTTAAAGCAGAATTATGTTCAAACCAGTCAAGGCCATATGTGTTGGGTCGCTTGTTTGTTCAGCCTGCGTCCCCCTCTGTTAATCCATGTCCCTTTCGTCTGATGTGCCGACTGGATAAGCGTGTGTCTCATTTGGGCCACAGCCCAGCAGGTGTGTGTGGATAAATGGCTGTGGTGTCCTGCGGTACGCTTTGGGAAAAACACATACACATACACAAACATCCACTGCTCAGATAATGGAGTGTGTGGACATCACAAGTTCCGCGGGCAGCCCCATGGGGAGAGAGTCCTCGCGGGCCAATGATAGCAAAGAGTGTCTAGACTGCCACAGAATACAGAGTCGGGAGA
The DNA here is from genome assembly GCA_033117975.1 of Parotocinclus spilosoma. NCBI lineage: Eukaryota > Metazoa > Chordata > Actinopteri > Siluriformes > Loricariidae > Parotocinclus > Parotocinclus spilosoma. Next base: position 642,355 of record JAVSBV010000017.1, on the reverse strand, counting down.
TCTTCAAGTAGTGTGGACAGCTGATCATCTCTCGCTCAGCTCTAATGGATGAGCAGGGCCGGAGGGGTCAGCAGCAGGGGACCAGCAAGCCATTAGTCCACAGCTTGAGCTCTAAGACCCTCCAGCCCAGCCATGTTAAATAGCCAAGTGCAGCTTTCTGGAGGGAATGCTTCACTGGGATTCTGGCCTGGATGTCGTAATTTGTCTGGCCATCATAGCTCGACTCCTAGCACCATTAAACACTGATCTATGAAGGGGACAGCACCTCTGGATCTTTTCTTCCCTGTAGCCCTCATTCACAAGAGACACGGTCAAATATCACAATGGAACATATAGCTTTTTTATAGCAAATATCTCTAACACATATAGCTTTTTTATAACAAATATCTCTAACTAGGTATTTGTAACATGGCCTCCACTGGCATACCCAGAACCCTACTGAATAAGAGCTAAATAGTTCATAGTATGCATTTCCAAAACATTGTCGTCGTATTGTGTGTATGATACAACAGTCTTTTCATTTATCTAGGCATTTGTCACATACCTGTAGTTTCACTTACTGTATGTTTTAGATCTCATTCAGGATCTGTCTGGTTCCAAAACTGTTTAGACCTACAACATTGACACCTTGCATTTCCACCACACTGTAGGACCCGTGTTTCAACTGACCGTGAATCTCACAAACATTTCTCGAACCTGAGCAGCTATCATGTGTTTCCACTGACATGTCCGAGCCTTTGTCTGCAACATTCTAATTCTAGATCTGTCATCAATGAGAATGACACAGTTTCTAGTTCCCGTTCTCACCGCATTGCGTAGCCTTGTGTCAATATGTGCTCGAAATGCAAGAGGACACCTAGGTATTTCTCTGGCTTCACTCATGTTCCAGAACTCTTTTATGATCTAAAGAGCATCAGAGTTCTCCTTAAAAAGAACTACGTGGTTCCAAGTTGGCATTTCCAACACCCTGTCCAGGCACACAGTGCCAACTAGGTTCTTTTGTGACCCATTTTTTCCAGTCTAGCCATATGTTACATGGTTTCCACTATCATTCTAGAGTTTTCTAGGAACTGTAAAGTTCTGCAGAACCATCAGGACCAACTTTCCGATCCCTCCACACTGCTCTTTTGTATCAACATTACAAGGATTTTTCTGAGCTTACTGTACATCACATTTATTTTGTGCTTGAACCACTTGTTTCTCAAAGGGTTGTCACTAACGTTCCATACTTCAGTCATAAACTCTCCTGAACTCTCGAGTAAGGCTCTTTACCATGATGTACCTCTCTCCCGTATGAGATATATTAAATAAAACAATGAAAACGAATTTGTGAAAACACGTCACATGAGAAAACTCCACACAGACAGCAACCGGAGGTCCAGATTAAATCGGGGTCATTAGTTAGCCCCACTGTGTCGCCCCGGCTCACTGTTTGAGTTCCTAGGTTTCCTCAAAAGATTCCTGTGTTGCAAACCGGAAAGGCTTCTAATCAGTTAACATGGATCAGATGTGCGTAAGTTGAGACACTTGAGTAAGACGGCATCAGCAAGACCAGTGCGACTGATACATTGCTGTCAGTTTGCATGCAGCTTGTTACTCTCTAAGTCCCTAGACTGCCTGTGTGTGAACATGTGTGCTATTTCGCATCACACAGTGTGTGTGTATGTGTGTTACCAACACTCGCACCCCTTACTTTCTTCACCTCCTCAGATGGCTGCCTGGTCTCACACCTCTGTTTCGGCCATTTGCCTCCTCCCCATCTTATCTGCTGTTCTCGACACTGCTGTTAGTCAGCATGAGGAAGCTCAATCTGGCCAGGCATCTCTCTCTCTCTCTCTCTCTCTCTATCTCTTTCTCTCTGTCTCGTTCTTCCTCTGTCTTTCTCTTCTCTCTCTTCCTCTGCCTTTGGTGTTGTACACAGCTTTTCCTGTACCATGTCCCTGGAGCAGGGCCAATCATCGACACTCAACAAAGCTGTCAAACTCAATTGTGCAGATACGGCTGCTGAAAGCTGCCATGACAGGCATCTTGGGCAGCGAAAACCACCGCCTTGCACACTCTCTCACTTTCACTGTGTTCCTACGATAGCTAACACCGGACACCGGGTGACCGGGCCTGTTTTTACACAATGATTTTATTACGGTAGGAAAACACGCCGTGTTTCATATGGATTACGGCACACTGGCATGCTGTTCACATTTCTACCCAAATTCGCTGGAACCAACATCCTTCTGTAATATAATCCTCTTTTAGTGGTGAATGGGCTCTTGTTATACAGTCCTACAGTGCTAAATCATGCAGAGCCAATACATCTGTACTGTAGACACAAAACACACAAACGCGAGCGCACACAAATTCGGAGGCATTGTGCATCATTCCACACTGGACATCTTTGGACCGGGCCTCGTTGTCTCGTTTGATTTCTCTCGCCCATGAATCACTCCTTCCTTTGTTTCTTTCTTCTCTTGGAGGAAATCACATTAAGTGGAGCTCCGCATTTGGCTCGTGTCCGTTCTTCTCCTAATGGCAGTAATTTGGATGCCGAAGAGAAAAGAAGGAGAAGAATCGGGAATAAAAGCTGCTTCCCAATGCTAATTCCACCCTACGAAAAAAAAATGAAAAAACCCAGCCCTATCCATTTGCATTCAAATCTAGCCCGGGAGCTAAATATAACGCACTGAAAATCTCTGAGCTATTTTTTGCAGTTCAGAGTTCCTGGGCGGCAGTGACACGGTGTATTTTGGTGTAGGATAGAACAAGAAGCAAAGAGCAAGCCTAGCTGCAGACCAAAATAGGAATTAAAAGACAGGGAAGAAGCGTGCGAATAGCAAGGTGCTATAAAGCGGACTTTAATGAGCTTGAAATGGTGAAGCGTTGCGAAATTTAACATGTACGATTACATATGGAAGTGGGAGGAATATGTGAAAGTTACTCAACATTCACTTTCTAGCCTGTTAAATTAGCCGACCGTTCCACTCGTTCTATATTTATATATTGTCCACATATTCAGAATGTCCAGCTGTCATATACAGTAATATAAATACCTTATTATGCAAATGAACTGCTTCCTAATGAAGGTCTGGTTAAGGTAATTATTATGCTCAATTTAGAAAGGATTTAAGTACTAGTCCTACATTCCTGATCACGCAGAGTCAATTTGAAATTAAATTGCCTTCATGATCCTGGAGAAAGTGTTCTCTCTTTTTAGTAAATTAGCTTATTATTTAATATTGTAACATAATGTTACTGGGTTCATGCAATGCTTTGTGCTACAGGGCTTCTGTGTTTTATTAATTAAATTAGTCAAGAAATGTAACTTATTGCTTTGCAAACTCTGTCTAATCTTTGTCCTTAATCCTACAAACAAGAATCCACTTCAAATAAGATTAATATTATTCATTCAGATAATTTACATTTTTTAATTCTCACCTCTTCGGAATTGAAGAGGCAGTTGAATAGCAGTTGTAAGTCGCTCTGGATAAGGGTGTCTGCTAAATAACTAAATATTAATATAAATTAATAGAGAAAGGATACGTTTGAATAAAATGTTTTTTTGCTTATAGAAATCTAAGAACTGGACTGTGAATCAGTAGCGCCATGGTTCAAATATTTTTTTCCAAGCTACCACTGTTATGTCCATGACAAGGCCTTTTACCCACAAATGCTTGGATTGTCAGATTGTAAGAGCTGTAAGTCGTTGTGGAAAATAAGTTTGCTACAATAATATTCAAAATTACAAAGACATATTCGTATAGAGAGACAACAAAGAGATTTTCTTTTTTGATTTCTTGTTAATTGAATTAAAACGTTGAATCCTCGATGTTAAAGAGCATTGGTCCAGCTACTGTGGTGTATGGAACACTGATATTCGAACAAAATGGATAGCCAACTTCTTTGTACCTGTAGAATCAATCAGCTTATTTCAAGAACAAAACAAAAAACTGAAATGAAGTATCTAGCAAGGATTTCTCTTTTAAAATGTACTTTCAGTTTAAAAAAGGAAGGAAAAATGTACTGTGACATTTCATAGTAAAACTGTAAATTGCTTGACAGTTTAAATATCAACTTTCACAGTTTGACCATAAAGTTCACTGTTCTATTATGTTTTTTAATGGTCATTTAACCACTTCATGGTTCTACTCTCAAATCCTACAGTACATTTTTCCTTAAAATGTTAAGACAGAATCACACAATGGTGCCTGAATGTGATGGCCAACACAGAGACTGGAAACCAACTCACCATTGTAGTGCAATACGAGTGCAATCCAATAATACATTTTTATAACTTATCATTATTACCAATAATGTTACCATACCCCTGGGCAAAGATATATAAACAAAAGTGCTCTAAAACCCTACTTGTAAGCACAGGGCAGATTTTACCAGATGCCTCCCTGAGAAAATAATACTGTCCAAATAGATTCATGCTGCTACCCATCTCTGCCATTATATATTTTACTCCCATATAGTACAGCATTGACCTCTACCACCAAAAAAAGGGGGAAAACTGTCTACACAACTGTTTATGTTGCATGGGTTTATATTATTTGTGGTAATATGCTGAAATAGCTCTGGAATCAGCAGTTGGTGTCCAAAGCACAAAATGACTGCTAATTCAAAGCTTTGAATTCCCCGGCTCTTTCCCCTGCTTTATATCCAGGTCCCATCTCTGTGGCTAATGCAGCAATTTTATGGCAATTCTTAGCGCTGAATGGTGGGAATGATCCGTGTTAATGCCTCTTTCTAATGCTACAATTAGGCTGATAATAGCATTATCTAATCCCGCCACTGCACGCTTGTACCTTTCCGCCAGTCCCGGAGTTATCCTGATAATGCTGCTAACTAATGTTGCCAAGTACTCGCTGTTCGAAAATGCATACCTCGTGTTGTGGTCTCCAATCGCACAGCAAACACAAACATCCAGCTAGTCAAGCTTTTCTCATTTATCACATAAGGTACAAAAGTGCTTTAACTCTGATGTAAAGTCGAGCTTTTTGAACCTTGTTGAACGCATAAAATGAAGCTGAACACAAGAGCTAATTGCAAAGAGAGGAATTTTTTCAGAAGGGAAATTTAAACTTGGTCCTTCATGTTCTGAATTTGACACTATATTATGCTGATGGGTACATTAGCAATATATAAGTTGAATTCATAAACTGCCTATTGATTTTGTTTGGACAACTGCCTTATTATCAAATCAATACAGGCATGATAAAGTAACACAGATCATTATTATCACACAGCAAACACAGACAACACTTCAGATTTAGCGCACAACCTACTGTGAACGCATAACCTTAAAGTGCTGCAACATTTACTGTTTGTAAATGAGAGTTGGTTTTCAAACATTTTACCTGGTCAAGTAAAAGTTCAATGAATATGTGGGGGGCAAAAATTTGCTGACTTAAGATTAAGAGCGTTACAAAACTGAAATAAATTTCAGAAACGGATGAAAAGAATTTCTAAACTGTGATTTATGTTATACTTCCATTTTCTCTGACTACATTACATGATCCTGCAGAATTCTTCTGTACTTTTCTCAGCACAGAAACTGTCCACATCCCCATACGGGTCATTGGCATTTCCAAACTCAATTACTTTAAACAAACAAATTACTTTAACCTTTTATTTGCTGGTTTTATTTCATTCGTGTTCCATTGCTCCAATACAGAGTGGGCAGAATGCGTGGTTCACAACAGGTGAACTCAGGTCACTTATACATTACTGAGATTATTTATTACATTTACATTATTTAGCAGACGCCCCTATCCAGAGGGACTTACAACTTATACAGTCTTACAATCCAAGCAATTGTGGGTTAAGGGCCTTGATCAAGGGCCCAACTGTGGCAGCTTGGCAGAGGTGGGATTTGAACCTTTGACCTTCTGCTAGGCTAGGCTACCACAGTCCCATTCCACAGGCTTCCTGTTGGAGGCATGATTAAATGTATAACTCTTGTCCTGACTTCCATTCATCCATTATCTTTCGCATAAAACACACAGGGTTGCGAGCCAACGGGCAATCCTTTGTAGGACACTTTAAAGACACCAATTAACCTAACATGTCTTTGGACTGTGGAAATCGGACTAACCGGAGTAAACCCACACAGACACTGGGAGGACAGACTCCACACAGAAAGGACCCAGGCTGTTCCACCCTGGGATTGAACCCTGGACCCACCGAGTCATCGTGCTGTCCTGTCCTGATTTCTCAGAAACCGAATGGTTCTGATCCATGCCAACTCAGATCTCAGCTTAAAGGTTCCTGGTACATCCTACTCCATTGCACATTTGTTGTACCACTGTTACATATATGTTATTTAGCAGACTCCCATATCCCTTACAATGAACAGCCTTACAATCCAAGCAATTGTGTGTTAATGGCCTTGCTCAGGGACCCAACTGTGGCAGAGGTGGGATTTAAACCCCTGACCTTCAGATCCATAGTCCAGTACCTTAACCACTAGGCCAACATAGTCAGCCACTAGGCCAACATTCAGTGTCACAGCGTCAACTTGTTTGTTAGTCTTTGAGTGGCATTTCTAGTACTGGCATAATGGCATCTTCACCTGTTTGTACACATAACACCAAATGTGGAGGTAAATATAAATAAAATCCATATATTATTGTAGTTGTGCCCCTTATGCCTTAAGACTGAAACTGTTCTGTACCTGTGTAACGCTTATCAGTAATTTAGCTATAAATAAACTGAAATAATAAACTGTCTATTGATTTTTGACAACTACCTAATTATTAAATCAATTCCACAAACATAATAGAGAATACCACTCCATACCTGCCCTGAATCACTTATACGATAATTATCTGTTTGTTTACTCTACCAGAGCAATCGGAGGTGTTGGCATGATAAGAAATTAGCTTCAGCGCACATCGCGCTGCTTTCGGTGCTTCTGACTCAATATTTGAATCCAAGCCCTGCTAAAACCATTTTGGAAATGTCCTTAACTACAAAAGGCCTCTATAATCATCCAGGTCTAGAGGGAACGCATGGAGAAACCCTTACATTCATGGAGCTCAGATTCATGGCCTCTTCTGTTTGGCTAGCCATTTCCTAGTGGAATGTGGCTGTTTTATTTGGCTGGAGTCGACCTTAAGGACAGAGGGACAGTTGTCCTTCAAGTTGCTGGGTATAGAGACTTTCCTTGAATTGACATAAAGTTCATTCCCATAGCTGCGATTTGGGATTATCAGATAAAATAGCAGAAATGGAAAGGAAAGGAAGTTAAGGCCATAAACTCTTTGGGTGTAATTTTCCACTTTTTTAGTATAACGTGCATTTTTACCTTTTGCCACCACTATCATTACTCATCCTTGCTAAAACACACTGTACGGTCACTTATTAGCAGCACTGAAGACTTTATGAAAAGGTTGCAGCAGTCAGGAGACTTTTGAATCCATTCATTGTTGAATAATATTAAACAGTATTTGTAATATTAGTCTTATGGTATTAAATAAATGTGTGATTTATTTACATTTCAACCCTGCTTTTCCTGATCCGGATTACAGGGCGTCTGGCAGTTATCCCAGAGGACAACTGGGGCACCTGTAAGTATTGTATTAGTAGAGATGCCAATAGTACCAGGGTATAATTCCCTGACTTTTTGCCAGTTCTGCCTTTCTGTGACACCAGACCTGGCCAGACAGCACCACCTGGACTCTAATCCAAGTACCATGGTGGTCGACTATTGAATTGCCAACGAAACAACTCAAGCAATAGCTCAAAGTTCCTTAGGATTATCTATTATATGTTTTACTTATCCAATAGCTGCTGAAAAACAGGTTTTGCCAGTCAATGAGTTTACATGCACTTGAATAATTAGATAATGGGAAACCTCTGGGTTTACACGACTCAATAACCAGAATTTAACTTTGCTACCAGCCAATAATCTCACAGAAAGATGTAATGTAAAGCTCAAACTTTAATAATAAATAATCAAACTTTTTATTTTTTAAGTATATACTGTCCCCACAAAGGGCTCAATAGCTGTTTTTAATTCCATGGAGCATCTAATCCCAGGATTGCCACATCCCATGATTTTGCAAACCCCAAAGATCAATAGAAAAATAATCTAAATAAAGCCAAATAAAGTTTTAAAAATAGTATGATCTGGCAATTGTGTCAGGTGAGGCTCACATGCATCCCAGACCAAAAAAACAGTAAAAAAAAATAAGTAATTCAATGATTTCTAAATTACAATATGCAGTTTACAGGACCTCTTAAAAAATCAGATAACTGCCGAAATCCGACTATGATTGGATTATTATAAATACATGTAAACACACTGATGTAAACAGTGTTTGTCTGTAGAGATTGAATGACAATACGCCTGATTTTATGTGCATGTTATCAATGAATGTGCCTGAAGGTACAGAGGTCGATCAGTGGTTAAATCCCAGTACTTCCGTTTACAAGGTTGTGAGGTTACGATCTGCCAATCTGCCATGCTCAGAGCCTGTAGCAAGGCCTTTTCTCACATCATCTGTGTGTTGCCCTGTAAGGTCATCAGATAAATGCTGTAAACATAATCAAATGCTTAGGGACTGTACTTAGTAAAAGTGTATTTGCATTCAATTACTTACTTTTCCCCACGTATACGCTAATACGCTATATTAAAAAACTTTGTGGACACCTTAAAAAACACGTCCGAAACATTTGCTGCTAGATTTTGTGACTTGACTGTTAGGGCATAGGATTTCTGATGTTAGACAATAAGCCCTGGCTCTCCTTTGGCTTTTAAGTGCATTTTTAAGTGGTCTGATAGAGCTGAAGTTCTGTTCAAGCCAACCAAGTTCTCCATCCATTGGTGAACCAATTCTCTATGGACTGCGTGTAAGGGCAGGACATTAATACGCTGTCCTGTTGAAAGCAGAAACCTATAAATGTGTCATATTAAGAGTCCAACCCATTCGACCGCCACTGTTTGTCTATAAAGAATACAGAAATGTGTGTGCTAGCTTATGAATGTGTTACAAGTAAGCCTTGCTGTAATAGCAGAGCTCAATAATTGCAAGGGGTGTCCACAGACCTCTATATAGAGTGTAATGACTAAAAAATGGAAGGGTTTCAATCCGAACAAATTCTATGACTCGTGTCGTCAATAAGTACAGGTCCCCAAAGTAAGTGTATCTGAAAAAGCCTACAATGTCTAGTAGATCAAATGAAGCTATGAGGTCCATTAGACACCATTTACACACACACACACACACACACACACAAATCTTATCTTGCTGTCAATCCGATGTGCAGTACAGCCCTGCAGAAAGGATCCCTTCACTGCCGTCTGGTGTCATAACTCAGGGGTTTGGTGACACCTCTGTCACTCTGTTTCTTAATGCCAGAATGCAGAGTGAAGTCACGAATGTCTCACCACATGACTTCACCGCTCTCAAGATTTGGTGGAGTGTGAATCCGCTTATAGTGTTTTTTGTGGAGATTTTCTGTTTGTTTTCGTTCATTGTGTCCTTTTTCATGTATATTTTGAGCGTTCGGAGTTATTCTTAATCTAACCGTCTTAGAAGACGCCGTCGCTTTTGAATCCGTGCAAAATCAGGCATTATGTAGTGAATAGTGAATACAATATTCCTAACCTTCGGCATTAAAACAAAATCAAATCAGACTGTTTTTTTTAAAGCAAATAAATGAGGTCAGGTTAAAAATGCTTGCTGGCACACTTCCGTATTGGTCTGAAAATGTTTAAAGCTGGTCACCTGGGTGTAGAAAGAAAGTCAACAGGGATAAAGGTTGCCAAATCCCATTAGAAACCGTGTTGGAGCTTCACTTACTCCATACACAGATTCAACTGTGTGTAATCCGCTCACACTCTCGCTGTACGTCTTGACGTCCCGACAGCACACTGTGTACACACATAGCGCCTCTGGACTGGTGTGCCCAGGCTGGGAATAAGGGTATCATACACAGCAGTGCAACGTTAGCAGCCGTGAAACATGACAGGTAATCACATCAAGCATGGCCGCTGCTTGAGGGAGAGGTTGAGTGGGGGAGGAAAATGTTACAAACACACACACACACACACACACACACAATAACACAACTTAGAGGTATATTCAGAAAGCACTAGGTGTAGACAGGGAGGACAAAATCATTTAAATACAATATGAAATATTTATTGGTCCTTCAAGGCAACATGAGGTAAGTAAGAGTTTAAAGATGCAAAATTGCATCTGTTGGGTGCTTTAAAGTGAATGTTTCAAGGAGAATATTCTTCATTAATAAAATCAGTAAAGATGAAAAGTAGTCAATGCGAATGGAGTATAATGTATAGTAATGCATCCATAGAGTCAAGATCATAAAAAGTTGGGACACTTTTTTGGAAAAAATGGTTGTCGTGTGCTCTGGACCAAAGACAAAAAAGTACCATCCAGACTCGTACCAGCCAAAAATTCAAAACCCAGGATCTAACACAGTATGGGATTGTGTCAGTGCCCTTGGCAAAGGTCATTTACACTTCGTTGATTATTGCATCAATGCAGAAAAGTACATTGAGATTTTAGAGAAGCATAAGCTGCCTTCAAGACAACAACTTTTAGGGCAATAGGACAAACCAAAACCACATGCTGCACACATTACATGCATGGCTGCCAAAGAATATTTCATTGCTTGCCGTACATTGCCATTAAAATTAAAAGTCAAATTTATTTCTATAGGGCTTTTTACAATGGTGCATTGTGTCAAAGCAGATTCATAATATGTCATATCATATATTAAAAATCATATATTAACTTAAAAGGCCAGTCCAAAATTAAGGAAGCCTAGGGTGACAGTGGAAAGGAAAAACTCCCTGAATATAGAAGGAAGAAACCTTGGGAGGACCAAGACTCAAAA
>JAVSBV010000017.1:580010-594560 GCA_033117975.1 Parotocinclus spilosoma | reverse complement strand
TAAGTGGCGACTTGTGGCTTGTTTTGTAGTAAATGGAAATGTTAGGCAAAGACCTGTAGGTGGCAGTAGAGGGCTGGAGCCTTTTTTTTGGGTAGTAATGCCAGAGACGAAGATTTTCTATATGGATATTACATACTGTACACCTTTTTAGGTCTGATTAAGCAGAATTTTGGTCGAAATAAGCTAATAACATTACACGTATATAATAGGATTTGTTTAAGTACAAACTAGCGGTAGCACAATCCCAATCCCATAGTGCACCCGGCAAAACCATTAACGTGCCCAACCTGACTTTGTGTTTTACTGGCCAGTCTTTATTGTTGAACCCTGACAAAACAAATTACCTATACAGTGGAATTAGTACAAGCAACACACCACATTTATTTATTGGCCATCAGTATTAACTGATTTTAACATATTTTCTCAAAACTGGCTCTCCCTTGCTGCACACCCCAGATAGGGAACTCCCTCAAACCCAGTTTGAAGACCCATTTATTCTGCACTTACCTCAACTAGCCCCACACCCTTCTCTTTCTCTTTCTCTCTTTTAAAACAAACCTACCTTTACACAACCTTTACAGTTTCAGAAGTGTATTCTTGTTAAGATTTCTGATTATTAGTAATAGATTATATTTCTGATGTCTTAAAGCACTTTTGTGAGTCACTCTGGATAAGGGAGTTTGCTAAATACTGTAAATGTAATGTAAATGGAGGGAACCACTGGTCTAGTTTGGGAGTACACACTGGAGAGGATTTATAGCACTTTCAAACACCTAGGTTTAAATCTGAAGTAGTCAGAATGTAAATGGAGGGAACCACTGGTCTAGTTGGGAGTACACACTGGAGAGGATTTATAGCACTTTAAAACACCTAGGTTTAAATCTGAAGTAGTCAGTCTACCTACTGTCATCTTTCTTGGATTTGGTAGGAAGTTGACGCAAGAAAATTGATCTTTTCCAGAGAGACGTGGATCACTGGAGCAATACAGCACCAAGGCAACCTGCTGCACCATGAAGACATTCATCACCTTAATTACACAGCAAATTAATTGGAATCTTAGTAAATAAGGCCAGAAAGTCTACAGACACATGATGGACGCAAACAGATACGTGATAATAAATGAGCAAGCACATCCAGTGCTACGTTGCTCATATATTAAGCAGACAAGGAGATCATTTCCACTTTAGCTTAGTAGATGAAAGCATGAGGTAGGCAAAAAATATCTAAATATCATTTCTCACTCACGCTGACAAGGTCCCCCTGCAAGTTTGCGAATGAAGAGATTTCATTATGACTCATCGTGACATTATTTATAGCTTGTCAGAAGGCTTTTTCAATAAAGGTCATCATTTTTAAGGGGCCGCTTCGCTTCGGAGGCGCAGAAGATGCGTCTTTGGTTGCTATTTCGAGCAGAGGGAGTGAGCTCTTCACCTTTGACCCCCTGGGTGGTATCGAGGCTCGTGGTGGGTGAGCGGTGTGCATGTTTCCGCAATGGCAGCAGATATTTTGGCAGTCAGTTAATGCATGCCCATTCTTCATTGCAATAGTCAACACCGCCAGTAAAGCACTGGGGCAAAATATTCGTTTCTCCCACAGGAGACAGTAATAAATTTTCCTTTCATCGATGCAGAAGACAAATTTGTTTTATTTCGCTCTCTCTCCCTCTGTCTCTCTCCCCCACACACTCACACTATCCCCTATGTGCACACACTCATCCTGTTTCTCAACCACAGATGTAGTTTTTGGAGGGGCATGTAACTCAGTCATCCTATGTTGGGATTGGGATTGGGTTTGTGTGGTGTGTCAATATGAGGTGCTGTGTATAGTACTTCATTATGGGCTATGCTGACATGAACACCCAACACCGAACCTTCTCGTAAATCAACCAAAATGCTTTGTTTATTAAATAAAATGTTCAGGCAGTTCCAAGAAATGAAATGCAAAAACAGCATCACGTCCACATATACTTCCCCAAATCAGAAATGGTCAGGACAGTATGAAAATACTAATTAAATATTTTATACAGGCCAATTTTGTCTCGTCATTTCATTTGTTGGTAGCACGGTGGCTCGGTGAGTAGCGCCGCTGCCTTACAGCAAGAAGGTCCTGGGTTCAATCCCAGAGTGGGGCGACCTGGGCCCTTTCTGTGCAGAGTCTGCATGTCCTCCCTGTGTCTGCGTGGGCTTACTCCGGGTACGCTGATTTCCTTCAACAGTCCAAAGATATGTGCGTTAGGTTAATTGGTTTCTAAAGTGGCCCTTAGTGTGAGACTGTGTGTGTGTGTGTGTGTGCCCTACGTTGGAGTTGCTGGCTCGCGATTCCATGTGGATTAAGCAGAAGATAATGAATGGATGAAAGATTTAATTGGTGAATTCAAAGAAATCCTGCATTCAGACTCACATTCGAAATTCGAAAATGTTTGAACCATAAAGCATTTATCACCCTGTACTGTACTGTATCCATTTTATCTCATCACACTTAAAAGAGATTTTGTCACCAAAGATACCAAGCGATTTGGTATCAGGTGTTATGATGTCACTTTCTTTCTGCTCTACAGTGTCATAGCTGGTACATTTTTTGTTTCAAAATTCTCCAGACATCTTTTATTGGGGACACTTCAGAACAGAACTGCAGACAGGTCTGTCCAGTACCCATATCCTCTTCTTCCACAAGTATGCCTTTGTAATTTGTGCAGCATGTGGTTTTGCATTTTCTTTAAAACTGTCGACATATTTAGAAAAGCTGTCATGTTGAATGTTGCTCTTCAATCTCAGTGTACTTTTCTGCATTAATGCTGCCATTGCAGAAGTGCAAACTACCTTTGCCATGGATTTTGTACAAAAAGGCAAGACCTCAGTGTGCAAAAGAGTGCATACATTTGATCACTGAGACATAAAAGAACATGTCTGGTCAGATCAATTCACCTGGTAAAATTGGCTGTTTAGAACATGCCAGTACCTCCATAGTGCAATCTGTCACACAGTATACGTGTGTCACTTATACAAAAAAAATGAAAGTATAAAAATATTGCCCACATGGTGCACAAGGTCTGACCCGTATGTGTGGTAATGCGGGTTTTATATGGTATCCCTACAGCATTTTCTTTCTCATGCACTACCTAGAAGGTAAAAAGCTCCCTAATGGAGCAGGTGTGCTGAGGTTACAGGTTAGCCACGGCACTATTTAGCTACTTTAATAAATAAAACTCCATAAGGCTGATAATAGAAGATTGTACCTTATTATGGGCTGCGGTGTCCAGTCGGGCTCTCCCCTCTCCCGGGAAAAGTCAGGGCTAACTGAAATAAGTGAGTCCAATAATTAACAGTATCTTTACACCAGCGTTTCCACAATGATGGTTAATGAGAGACAAAAATAGAGACAGAGAGAGAGAGAGAGAGAGAGAGAGAGGGAGGGAGAGAGAGAGAGCGAGAGAAAGAGAGAGAGAGAGGGGAAGACAGGGCAGCAGGCATAGACGTTTGGGCGTGCCTCCCCTCCTCCCTCTCCTCAGCAGCACTCAGCTTCCGCTTTGTAATTGTGCAATTAGTGCCACAGCCTGGTTTTCATACATCACAAATGGCTGTGTGGAGGTATTAGTGAGCAGAAAAGTTCCAGCCTGGCGGGCTTGGCTCAGAGTAGGGCATTAGGGCCAGCGTTTTGGAAAATGCGAGCCAATTTATCATGATCTTTTTCGTTCGCTCCCACCCACTTGCCTTGTCTTTCTGCCTGACCTTGCGCTGCGTTCGCTCGAGGTTCAATTTGCTCATTGTTACTTCCTTGCATAATTTCGGCTGCCACACACACGCGCATATATATGTACATACAGACGCCTGCACTGGCGCACCCACTCATTTGGAAGGCGCAGAAAATGTTCTCCACAACTGATTGCTGCTACTGCCACTTCTCTGCCTCTGTCACCATCTCGCGCTCTCTCGCTCCCACACTCTTGCAGTGAAATCCACTCATTTATATGCCAAGGCTAAACGGTATTCATTTGTAAGATGGCAAGCTGTATAACACCAGTAATTCCTCCTAACCAATTTCCTGCTTTCTCCCCTTTAGCTGTCATAAGCGAGTGCATTAGAGGCAGCCAGGAGAAATCCTCTGCCATTCTTCCGCTGTCACCCGAACGTCATGCCCTCCTCGGCGGGTGCAGGTTGCCGTGGCAGGGCGCTCACAATGCTGGCCTATTCACTCAGGCGATTCCTTTCTTTTCCCTCCCCTCCTGGCTACCTCTCTTCGGCTGGTCCTCTCCTTCTTTGTGAAATCTCTCTCTCTCTATCTCGCTTTCTCTCTGGGCTCTCAGGCTTTAGACTGATATGGAGACTCAGGATCCCTCTTGACCTGCCACCGGATCAGTCTCTTTCTTACACCCTTATCTGCCATCTCAAAGCCTGCTTAAAAACGCCTGCACTCTCCTCCTGTCCCCTCTCGCTCTCTCGCGTTTCCTTTCTTTCAAAACCCAGTCCTGTACTCCGTCCTCTCGGGATTTTATTCAGAGGGTCCTTGAAACCCCTCTCAACGCTGACGTAGAGGGTCCACCATATGCCATCTCCCCCACCTCGGGGCCGAATCGCCGTCATTAACTGATTGTAATCAGAGGCAAACATTGGACGGAGAGCCCTAGCCAGTGCCTAAGATTAAAAAAATAAATAAATAAACTTTTTTTCTATTATTGCACGCTGCATTGTGACAGACACTCCATCAAATGGGATAATTTGAATTCATGCAAGCCTACACAGGTTATCATCTTTACCAGAGGAACGGGCTGAGCGACGTTAATAACAATAATAATTATCAAGGAGGACATGACTTGTTGAAAGCTTATTTCCAAGCTGACTTTCCTGCTGTTATTCCAAATTTGATGGAAGTCAGGTTTGCACATTTTGTCTTGTGCTCGATTATAAACCCACACAGTCTCGCAATCGAAGAGTATTTTCCAAGTAAATTCGGATTGCTTTACCCTGCCTATATCCCTTGCTCCTTTTGATGTAGGGCATCAAACACTCAAAATGAATTTACCTTACTCTGTTTACCCAACAGTATCTTTGGGAGTTGCATGGCGAGAACCCAGTTAAGACACAGAAAGGGTTGTGATTCCTGAACCCCGGTCCTATGACACCCACACGCTTACTTTATGTGACAGAGTCATTTAGCAACCACAATACTTAGCACAAATCAAAAAACTTCTAGTATCTTCATTTAACATTAGTGGCTAGCTTTAGTTTTTAACTTTAGCTATATTGTAAAATGTAAAAATGTAGTCACTTTGCATATTTAAGGCGGTAGTTACTTTATGCCCCTGTAGATGGGGTTATACGAAGATGAATGATGATGTGGGGTGTTTAATGGGATTTATAGATTGAGAAGAGGTAGTACAGTGTGAATGTGTGGACCATGGGTCATTGAGCAAGTGTTAGTGATTGATAAATAGGAGTGATTGTAAATGGGTGTGCCAAAGGTCATAGTGTGAAGGAAGTTGCTGAATTCGCAGGTGTTTTGAGCATTCGGGCAGTGGCAAAAATTCCAGTCTAGAAATCTTTTAGTATCCTTAATATAGTTTATTTTGTTCTACTAGTCCAGGTCTATGTGTTTAGTGTAAGTGTTGCTAATTAATGTATATACCCTTTTTCCAAGTCTAATCCTTTTGGTACAATTGAATGAATTGACTAAATCGGCGGTGCAGTGCTTAGCGCGGTCACCACACAGCTCCAGCATCTGGTTTGATGCCGACCTTGGACTCTTATGGTTTGCCTGTCCTCCCTGTGTCCACATACTTTGATACCTGGTATTCCTCCCACTTTCCAAAGATCAGCATTAGGCCGATTGGTGTTTCTAAAATGCCCTTAGTGTACGGGTGTGTTTATGAGTAAGGGAGTGGATGTGCCATACAATGGATTGGCTTTCTGGTGAGCTTGATTGGGGCTAAGTGGATAAATGGATAAATGAATGATTCTAAATTGCTTAGGGTTTGTTTAGGTAAAACGTCAAATGTTTATAAAACTTTTCTGAACTTGACAGAACTGAAAAATACATGTGTATTGTGAAACGGAAGGGAAACAATCATATGTCCTGTAGCTGCTGACAGGAGAAAACTGACCAGTGCCTCGTTCAAATGCCAGCAGCCATGTTCCCTTGTCCACGCCATCACTCGTCTGACACCCACTTGTTTATCATTCCCATGAGAGCGTGTGCGTGGTCCTGCATGAGCATAGTCTTAATGTGCATACAAAAGCACTTACTGTGTGATGTTTGAAGTGCAGATACGCCAAATCAAACTTATAAGGACTTGCCAGTGCTTCCTATTGCGTGATTAACCAGCAAAACAACATGCAAGGAGCTATCGCTTGAGTGAAAGGGATTGTTTGCTGCTGTACTAAATGAATGGTTAGACATATTCTACCGTAATCAAATGTGTATGAAGATTAATTATTAGGTAATCATTGCTAAGTGGCCCATACATTTCTTTTATATGTGTGTTATTACCCGTCATGAAAAAGAACATGGAACAAGATCTTGGACGAACGTACATACTGTAGGATTTAGACACCCCTTTCACCAAGCAGGCTTTACAGCTATATTTATTATTATTTGTGTGTTATGGTAATTTGAACATTATGTAAAATCCAGTGTCCACACAGCGAGACAAGCTTTGGCTTTTGACTGGGTCGTACTGAAGTGTGGGTCATTGTGACGTGAAAAAGTCTAGGAGCAACAGCAAGTGAAGCAGCTTTACTATATAGTATATTGTAATACACGTAACAATATCTAATAAGTGTATTGCTGTCGAAATGAGCTTTTTCACTTTATGGGAATTTAAGGAAATGTAAACAACAAGTAACACAACATGAAGGAGTTGAATCAAATGAAACTTCATATGTATGAATGGAACGACAATATGGTATGATGTATAAATGGTTACAATACTAAAGCAAAAGAATATGTTCATTGGGGAAAAGTGTACAACTGAAAGAGGCTCTGCTCACTCATAGGTTGGTGAAGCTGGCATCTCAGCCGGTCTTATAACTACTCGATTGGTGATAAATCTGTCTACCAGGCAGGCCAAGGAAGTGTAGCAAACACATTCCTGGGAAACTGTATGTGGCCAAAAATGCCAGTTAAAAGCCCTGCCAAGAGAGGCAACATGTGAGGTACGATGTCCGGCACCTGTTATTGTCCCTCATATCACTACTAGAGGTGACTGTTGTGTGCAATGGCTCCCCAGATCATGACATTAGGGGGAGTTGGGGCAGTGTGCGCTCCAATTCAATTCAATTCAATTCAATGTTATTTATATAGCGCTTTTTACAATGGTGCATTGTCTCAAATTGATCTAAAAAAGGCCAATCCCAAGTTGAGCAAGCCTAGGGCGACAGTGGCAAGGAAAAACTCCCTGAAAGTGGTAGGAAGAAACCTCGGGAGGACCAAGACTCAACAGGAAACCCATTCTCCATGGATGACCTAGATGTTTATTAAATAAATACTTGAAAGTATATTAAATTATAGCAAAAGTAGGGAAATTAGGATATTCTAACCTACCCATTGTCAGAAACAATACATAACCTGGATACGTCACTGAAGATGATTTGTTTCCTGTCCTTGCAAAGATACCAACATCCGCAAGAAAATCATTGGCTGTGTAAACATATGTTCCTCATCACTCTTTGATCCTTCAGGATTAACACTGGATTCTCATCCAGTGGGATTCAGCCACCTGTCTCAGATCATGAAGCCATTGCATACATCTGACAGCATCCGTCACTCTGAGATCATCTCCTTTCACCCCACTTCATCCACCCATCCAGTATTCATATGACCACGCTGGTGATGTCATATGATCCCCACGTCTCCTGACCCAATCGAGAAACTGCCGCTTGTCTTTTTCCTTTTTTTTTTTTATGCCATCTGCATCTTCCCCTGCAATGTTTTAGTGCTGTACAAGCATCCCCAGCTGTTCCTGCAACACTACCTTCCATAGCTCTATGCAGATCTTGCCCAGGTGTTCAGAAAAGGAGGTGCCGACAAACTACCATCACCTTTCCCTAATAATTGTGTCATTAAATTTGTAAAGGAAGCTGCATTATGCACTCAGGAGTAATGCGTGACCATGTGTGGCTAGACAAGCAAAGTGCTGCCACTGGGCTTTATCCAGCCCACAACCTTTCATTTCTCTGCTTGATTTTTCTTTCTTGTCAAGAGAGATTTCAGGCTGTCACCCTGTATTGACTACCATGGTCTAAACCGCATTACTAAAAAGCATAAATCACACTTTCCCTGGACACATCAAAAAGTATATTAGATATTATTTGATAGCAGCTGATAATTGGAAAACTACTTATAATGCCAACATAGGCCATTCTGAATATCTGGCGCTGACCATCTACCTCACTAACCAGCTGGGAAAGTTTGTATTGGCTTACCTAGACTATATCCTTATCTACTCCACCAATCTGCCAACACACACCCCTCACATACACCAGGTCCTCCAATGCTTTCTGCTCCCCAAACTTACATTAACCTGCACTGAACCTTTCCCGGATCATACTTTTGTACCAAATAATGATTACAATCACTTGTTTACATCACACTATTATCATTTTTTTACCTCATTACTAGCCCTAAAATGCAGTGTAACTGTTTTTTTATGTAATGGAGGTCTAAATGCAGGAATGAATTTAACAAATGAAATGACATTGATCAGACAAAACATGAACTATCTTGGCTGTATACTGTCTGCAATGTAAATGTTAAAAACATTGCATTTTTGATTTGCATTTTCCATTTCCTCCCAACTTTTTCCTGATTTGTGGTTATAGACCTATCCATTCTCTGGCACTATATAGTACATATAAGAGGATTTGGAAGAAATAGAAGCTATTAAGTAATAGGAACTATTATTATTTCTGTTTCAGCAGATTTTGTGCGCTTAGAGGGGATGCGATGTAGAGAAGGATAAGACTGTTTTCTGATCGTGTTTTTTATGGTGCGGTATCACTATAATAATTGAATTCTGAAAAACAATTGCTAGAACATTTCAGCTTGAAGATCATGGATTTGATTTGTGCTGCAGTGTTGGTCCTTTTGGTCCCTTCTCATGATAAAGTTAGAACCTGGCAGGCGGTGACTTTGCACGAAACCAAAGGTCATTCTTTCCAGTGTAACTGGCTGACCTGTTTGATGATTGCTTAAATATTGAATTCTCTGAAAGCCAAAGCAGAAGAGAGGAGGGCAGCTCTTGTGGTTACCTGATGAAAGAGGAATACTAAACATTTTTTTCCTGCTGTCTGATTTTTCACTGCCTCATTTTCTGTTGTTTCATTTTCTCTCTCTCTCTCTTTCTCTCTGTCTCTCTACAGATACGCTCATGCAAAGCATCTCAATATTCCACAAAATACGCAGTCTATATCGTCACTTAATGGTGCGGCGGGTGGAAAAATCGCTATGAGTAAAAGTCATATTAGTGACCTTGAACACCCCACTTTGAAGGTAAACACATTTTAAGGCTCTGCCTTGCGGCCCCAAGCACAGCCACTCAAATGATGGCTCCCCGTCCACAGCTAGCAGTTAAAGGGGTGACGCGCCAGATAATTGAAATTTATTTGCTATTATGGGAGTACAATAAACACAATATTCCTTTTCTTTCATTAATATCTGCGCAGCCTGCAAGCGATGACCCCCATGCCGCTTTTTACAAGCCTATACAAGGCTGCCGGAGCTGTTACAGAGTGGGGAGTTAATGTAGCTTGAACGGGGCTCCTAATTGTCCCTGTCTCTGTCATATTTGTCTATTCCGCTGGGCCTAAATACCAGAGCGATTAATTACCAGTGGGCAGGTATGCTGGGACTCTCTGCGTTTGTGTGTGTGTGTGTGTGTGTGTGTGTGCGCGCGCACCATTGCGGTATAGTTTGCACAGCTAAGTGTTATGTGTTTACTGGGGACTTAGCACAAATGCAAAAACGCTGAAATAACATTTAAGGATACTGTGCTGTTTTACCAAAATCAGTCAAAAACACTGAGCATAAGTATTTAGACTGAGAAACAGTAAAACAGAATGTTTTAGCTCTGTTCTAAAGTACATTTGTTTTGTGAAGTTCTAAATCTAAAGTGCAGAATCATTGCTTTAGTAGCAGGTGCCTTTGAGGTAAAGACTGTAGACTGCTATTAGAAGCTTATGAATTTATGTCTTGGTTGAGCAAAGTGTCAGCAAAATGCTGTAAACATAATGGCAATTTGTCCATTAAAACACATCTACGACGTTGCATGAACTTGAATGGAATTCTGGCGGACCATAAGTGATGTAAAATATACTCAGCAATACTTTCCTGTCATGTTTTATCATGTTAAAGGGTAATCAGGGTACATTTCTATCGTAGTGTTGTCTCATGGTTATGGTGAGTTGGACAGAGAGGACAGGACCAATGTTGAGAATTATTTTATTTTTATAAATTTATGCAAATGAGTGTTACAAAGCAAATGTATTGCCAAGACAGTGTCAATGTATAAACAGAGGTTAAAGTTAACTGGGAACATAGAAAAAGTCACAAGATTGTTTACATGACATGGAACAGAATCAAGAACACACAAGACAGGGAACAGTACATAATACAAGAACAGAATCTGCTAAACACAGCACGAGAAAAACAGGAATGACAGGAACAGCAGGAGGACCAGAACCAGAAACAGGGACTGACAAGGTAAGAGAAGGCATAAGGAAGTGAGGGAGAAAAGAGCTATGTAGAATGATGAAGCTACTGGGCTGTTTCTGTATGAACACATCACACACCATAAGAAAGTGAGGCGATTTAAGTGGCTTTGAAAATGTCATGGTTTCATGAATTGCTGATCAAAGACGATTTTTACACACAACCATCTCTAGGGTTTACAAAGAATGGTTAAAAAAGAAGTACTATCTGATAAAGCAGTCTTTCTGTATTTCCTAAGAATGAAGAAACCCAGCATTTTCTTGCCAGTTCTGGCATGTCTGGATGGTTTTATAGTCACTGTTAATGTGGCAATACGATACGTACCATCCTGAGATTTTTATTCTAATGATATCTTCCCAGCATGCAACTGCCTGTAATGGTATTTCCAGCCCACTCATCTGGTTGTGTACGAGTTGCGATCAGAACTGTGGATTGTGTTTGAGCCGTGACCCTTGTAGAGGGGCTAACAACAGTGTAGAGACAGCAGGTGTGCTGCATTAAGCATCCACACACACACACACACACACACACACATCACACATTTTACTTTTCTATCATTTTGCTCACTTTCCGTTGGCGTAAACTTAACTGTAGTTAATTAATTCTATACCTGACTAACCCTAACCTTAACCTCTATAACCTAAAGCAAAATAATATTTATTTTATTTTACCTAGCAAAATAAAATAAAACCAATAAAAAAGAAAATAAAAACGAAATATTTAGGCTTTATTTTGGCTTTTGCTTTTTCAGTTGTACGTTTCTCTTTCTGTAAAACAAAAATATTTCCTGTGTCATAATCTGCAAAATGTCAAAGGAGGGCAGAAATTGTGAGGTCTGTCCATTCTAATTGAGATCTTATTCGTTATTTAAGTTTTAAACTACAGGTATTTATTTCTATAAATTTCTATAACTTAACCATATATAACCATATGTATCCATATACAGTGATCCCTCATTTATCGTGGGGGTTAAGTTCCAGGACCACCCTCGATAAACGAAAGTAATGACGCTATATTTATTGAAGTATTTCTACACTATTTTAGCTGTAGAACTTGTCATGTCGGAAAGTAGGGACTCAGGCGGCCGATGCTCTAGTGTTACTTCTTGTTTTTGGTGAGTATTCATCCGCTAAGTAAATACTCTATTGTAGTGTTTTTAACTGTTGAATAATCAAGCAACACTCTGAAGTAATGGAACGTTCTCTTTACTTAACACACCATACATCACTCTCGTATCACACATGCTCCGTCCGTACCGAGCTTACAGCACCAAAATATCCTATACACAATGAGTAGATACAACAGCTAAATACTGTAAATCATCATCAATCATTTATAACATTATTTTATTGTTAGAATTAATATATTTGTATATTTTTTTATAAATATTGTTTTTTTAAAAGTTCTGCAAAAACCTGCGAAACAGCAAAAATCCGCGATTTACTTTTTCCATTCATATTTTTTATATATTATTAAAAAAATATTATGTAATATATAAAATATAATTATATAATATTAGTACAACCCTTGATGCACAGAGTCCGCGAAAGGTGAACGGCGAAGGGACAGAAAGGAAGAAAGATGAAAAGAAAGGGAAGACAAAGACAGAAGTTGTGTTTAGTTTCCAGTAGCTGTTAAATTCAGATGTACGTTTCCCTGACACTGAATACAGCGCCCTGATAGTCCTGATAGACTCACGTCTGAGGTAACCACTGACCAGAAAAAAACATGCCATAAATCAAAGTGATAAAACAGAAATAACACAATAACAAAGAAAAATTAAATAAAAAATAATTTGAGAAAAGTCAAAAATAAAAATAAATGACAAAACTATAGAAAGACGAAAAATAAGTATTTCAAAAGCATACATTATGGTAGAAGAAAAGACAAAAACAATAAAATAAGAATAAGAATCCACAAATTTAAAAACAAAATGAATAAGACTAAATTAAAATGATAAAATAAAAAGTACGTTAAACAAAAAACACCACAAAATTAGAAATAATCATTTCAAAATAAAAAAAAAGCAAGGGAATTTCAAAGATGGAAAAAAACAAACTTTTTTTTTTTTTCCAGCACTTTTCAATTTCTCGAGGACTATGTGGAATCAATACAAGGAAGGAGGAAGAAATAAAAATACATTTTCATTTAAAGATAAAATTTATTTAACCTACAATGAAATTAAAGTGAATATGAGAATCTGAAAAAAATTAAACGAACAGAAGAAAACGGTTGGCTCTCCACCGGAGGGTGGAAAAAGCTAAACATTTTTTAAAATTAAATTTATTATTTTTTTTATAACTATTGGTGCTGTAGGGGATCCAAGAAATAGCAAAAATAAATATATATTTTTTTGTATTCCTCAAATATGATTGTCGGCGGATCCGCGAAACAAGCAATAAAAAAAAGTCTGGTCTAAGAAAGAACCAAAAAACCCTGTTTGTCTGATATCTGACCTGTTTGGGCCTGTAATCTGCGGAGATTGTATCCTCCAGGACCAACGAATCGAGCTCTTCTTGAGATCGGTACCCGAACAGTCTCTACACACCACAAAAATCCATATTGTAAGAAACAAGTTCTTAAAAAATTGATGATGAAAAAACAAACAAAAAAAACGATAATGCTTACCGACAAGTGGGCCGTTCTCCTTCCTGGAGCTTCTCGGTTTTGAAATGGTTTTATTCATGATGCCTAAAATTTCTCTCTTGGCCACTGAAATGTAGAGAAACGAATGAAATGTAATGAAACGCCCTCTGATGAGTCGTTATGAAAGAAAAGTGTACCGCACAATTACCTGTTGCTTGTTGTATGGCTTCCATTACAACCTTAAGAGGCAGCCCCGGTATCTTAACATCTGCCTGAGAAAATACACAACACATAAATACACAATAAAACACACAGAAAAACACAAATGCACATCAGAACCCATTCAGTACCTGGAGTGCTGTTATACCCTTGTTTGTTCCCGCCATTTTAAAGTCCATATCTCCGTTATAGTCCTCGATCCCCTATAAAAACACAACATTAAAAATCAGCATTAGATGTCTAGTCATGACAAATGAAGAAACACTGAGTACTGAGAAACTCACCAGAATATCAGTTAATAATCTATAATCCTGGATTTCAGTGGGTTTTTCAGAGTTGGGTCTGGATATGAGACCAACTGCAACACCGGCCACTCCCGAAGAAATGGGGACGCCTGAGAAAACAAAGACGGGTAAACTGGTCGTCTCTATTGTACAATAGACGGTGCTGTAATTCTCTCTGCTCTCACCTGCATCCATTAAAGCCAGACTGCCTCCACACGCAGACGCCATGGACGACGAGCCTACGGAGCAACGTGTTGGGCTGTTAAGATTAATGCTATCACGTGTGTTCATGTTAATCCCATTTTTGTTCCTATAGGCTACACAGACCACATCAAAGTCCCTGTCCTGCTTTCTGCGAATGCCACCCAAATTTATATTTTTTTAATATAAATTTTTACATTGTACAACATTTCTTATTTTTATTTATTATATTGCATATACAGTGTTCCCTCGCCACTTCGCGGTTCACTTTTCGCATCGCTGGTTTTCAAAAACTATTGGAAAAAATATATTGCGGATTTTTGCAGTTTTGCGGAACTCGATCTGCACATGCGTAGTACATGTGATATAGCTAACGTATACGTAAACATGTACTTGATTAACTTTTACAATAAAAAAATAACAAAATGTATAAAAATATATTACAAATATTAATTCTAACAATAAAGGAATGTTATAAATCATAAAATATTATGATTTACAGTAAATAGAGTATTTACTCAGCGGATGAATACTCACCAAAAACGAGAAGTAACACTAG
>JAVSBV010000017.1:545082-563434 GCA_033117975.1 Parotocinclus spilosoma | reverse complement strand
ATAAAATACAAGAAATTGATATGCTGTACTAAAAAAGTAAACACTTAATTCATTCTCTTCCTCTTAATCCACACGGGGACGCCAGTACATCATAGGGCGCACACACACACACACACACACACTAAGGGCCACTTCGGAGACACCAATTAACCCAACATGCATGTATTTGGGAGGAAATCGGAGTACCTGGAGTAAACCCACACAGACACTGGAAGGACAGGCAGACTCCACGCAGAAAGGACTCAGGACGCTCCACCCTGGGATTGAACCCGGGACCTTCTTGCTGTGAAGCAGCGGTGCCACCCACCGAACCACCGTGCTGCCCAGTAGAATATTCAGAAGGGATATTTCTACATGCTACAGCAGCAACTATTTTGCTTTTCTCCCTCCTTGCTTTTTTGGAAGGGGAACAGGATGAAAAGGCTAAGCTACACTAACGCTGGTAAAGATTGGAATGAAGATCAGTAGAAAAAGAGTATTATGGAGTCACTGATTCAAGCTTTGGGGTCCATTTGCAGACAATATGTTATACTGTAGATGGTCATTATACCATAATCAAAACAACAAATCTAATGCAGGCCTAAGACTTTTGAACAGTAGTGTGCAAGGTCCAGCATTGGTGCACATTTCACTACAAAGGTTTTTGGTTCTGAAGAATACAGCTGTACATTTTATGACATTATTCTTAATTAACGACATCATGCTGTACTAATAATTGCTGTTGTTAATTACTGAAAGCAGAAGAGGACGGTACTAATTAAGGCTATATCAGGTGTTTGTCATTAACAGATGAACGCGTTAGGAGGATATGTGTGCCACAAAATGACTTCACGACTGTGTAAATGTAAATTAGCAGCATTTAGCCTGCACCATTATCGAGTGTGACTTACAGTTTTACAGTTCACAATCCAATCATGTGAACATTAAGGGTTTACTGAAGGGCCCAACAAGGGTTTACTGAAGGGCCCATGCTACGATCTTCCATTGCTCCAATTCCAGTTCCAGTTCTAAATATGAATCTGGATGACTAAGAAACATTACATTCTGTGAAACAGGTCATTGACCAAAATGGACGTTGGCCAGACATGACCATATTCACCTAGTCTTTTTATGTTACTGTAATGTAAATATAAGGGTATTTTCACAAGAAACTTTTGTGCAAACTGTACATAAATGCATCACAAATAGCGCTGAGAACACGACTGGAATACTGGGATCCATCTAAAGCCTAAGATCCTGCTCACAAAAATGTGGGGATGTTTCAAAATTGAATGTCCCAAACTTTTGAGATCAGTGCATGTTATACCTGAGCTAATTCGTGTGTAATTTATGGACACTAACCATCATTGTGGAAAATACTGTAATACAGTAATGCATTATTATGACCCTGCGTAGGACAAAACTGTACTAACTAGTATTATGCTAAGATGGTATGATGGACCTGAAACTTTTGTTCGACAGAAGCCAAATTTCCATGAACAGACAGTATTATAAACAAGACGAAAAACCAGCCATAGACTCAATGAGTGACATTAAACCAGTTTATAAAGCTTTAGATTATAAAATACACAGATCTGGGATGGTGACTGTGTTCAATCCCAGGGTGGAGCGGCCTGGGTCCTTTCTGTGTGGAGTCTGCATGTCCTCCCTGTGTCTCCATGGGTTTACTCCAGGTACTCAAGTTTCCTCCCACAGTCCAAAGACATGCGTGTTAGGTTAATTGCTATCTCTAAAGTGGCCCTTAGTGTGTGCCCTATGATGGATTAGCGCCCCGTCTAGGGTTGTTCCTGTATTTGCCGAGTAGGCACCGGCTGGGCCTCGACCCCTGTTTGGACTAAGTGGATGAAAGTACAAGTGGAACATCATCCCTCATCACCATTTATTACTTGTAAAGACAATTTACAGCTTGTTGCAAATAAATAGCAAAAGGTCATCCACACGAAGGACATCCAAACACGATTCCGTAGTCCAAACTTAAGCAAACCAGCACTACTTACACATGAATGATGGACTTCCTGCCCTTTAACTCCCACCTCTGCTCATGATTTTGCAGCATTGATTGCCTGTTAAGTTGACCAGCTTGGTCGGTAAAGCGAACAGACATTGATTGGATGTTCGTTAAGCAGCGCCTACCTGTACACAATTGTTCAGTTTGCTTTTGTCTTAACTTATTAACCTGTTTAAACTTGATCCTGTCCAAACAGGACTAGCTTAAAGTAATGCTATAACAACTGTACACGCACTTTTGCACCTGCCATACGTAACACCATTCACAACACCAGTCCAATCAGCTGAGTCCAATGCCCTGCCTAAACCTGCTTTTCCTTTGGATGGAGATAAGCCATGTGGAATTGCGAATCAGCAGGACTTTGGCTGCATCTCAGTATGGAGTTGTATTAGGAGAGGGTGTTGAGCCTCATTAGAGGCAGGACCCGGCTGGCTGAACAGAGCCCTGTCTCGTTTTGGAGGGATTAATACGGTGCGACACTGCTCAGCCTCCGCTCACGCCGTCTTAATGAGTTCAGCATGGACCTCACAGCGACTCCTTAATTTCACCTAATTGAGCAGTCGTTAGCAGGCACGCACCCCAGCGCAGGGGCATGCGATGTGTGTGTATGTGTGGTTGACGGCTTAGCGCAGACCACGCAGGCCACTCGTGGCGTAACGAGATCATTAATTCTGGCTCTTCATGGGGATTATTTCCATGTTTTGGTAATGAGCGCCTGCTAAGACGACTAGTAAACAGGGAGGACTGACTTTGGCCCTGCCCCCTTTTGATGCCGAGCATGGAACAGAAATTCTCACACCCACGGCATGCTAAGCGAAATTTGCAAGAGCGTGCCACGTGCCATCTCGACATGGGACACGCTAGCTTTGAGAGCTATCCCGCCATAACCCTTTCATCTCCTTTCATGTTAACCTTGACTCGAAGAACTCAAAGGCCTCTAAGCATAGTGTTTGGAAACCATAGTCGCTCCACCTGCAGCTGAAAATTACTCCTACTATGTGTTCCACATTTGTCTGGCATGCAGGGAAGCGGCACAAAAGCGCAGACAAGACTTTCATCTAGACGGAAAATTGAAGATTTCAGGTTTGTTTCCCCCCAGAGTCAAAGGCTTTACCTGGTTTTAATACAGCCTAGAACCAAGGCGACACATTTCTGTTATGACACAAACAGAAGGTTGGTGATGAGACGCTATTATGTAAATGGTTTCAGCTAGCTCGGGTTGTCTGGGCGTGTCCAAGCCCACAAGATAACAATCATTGTGTTGATTGCAGGGAGAGAGCAGCCATCCGACTCAAGGGAAGCTAGTGAAGAGGTGGAGGAGAGCATTGTAATCCCAGCAGGTACCTGAACACATACTAAAGGACACATTGAGGTATCTCAAGGTTAGTTCAATAAATATATCTATGCTGACGGGGAAGGCTCTGGACCTTTCAGAAATCAGTTCGACTTGTTAGCAGATCATTTGACATTTTGTACAAACTGGCATATTTAACTGGGTGTATCCGCTTTATCAGTTCCACACTACTGTTTGTACAAGGGGACTTTGTAGTTCTACACGTACAGATTGTAGTCCATTTGTTTCTCCACATACTTTGTTAGTCCCCTGTTAGTACTAGTAGTAGTACTGGTCAGGACCCCCACAGATCCGGTACTTTTTGGATGGTTGATCATTCTCAGCACTGCACTCACACTGATCTGATACTGGTGTGTTAGTGAGAGCTATACTGGTTATGAGTGGATTAAAAAAAGCGGTGCTGCTGGAGTTTTTAATCCCCTCAGACTGAAAATAGTCCACCGACCAAAAATGTCCAGCCACCTGTTGACAGTGATGAAGGATTAGAACACAAACTGTGCAGTAACAGATGAACTACTGTCTTTGAGTTTACATCTACAAGCTGGAACAGCAAGGTACAGGGTGCAAAACTCCAGCAGCACTGCTATGTCTGATATAATCATGCCAGCTTAACACACCGGCATACTAAAATCACATCAGTGTCACTGCAGTGCTAAAAATGATCCACCACCCAAAGAGTACCTGATCTGTTTCGGTCCTGTGATGGTCCTGCATATTACAAAACAAAGTTAAGGGGACTGCAGGTGGGAGAAGGAACACTGCTATGGAATGTTGGGTACATTTCAGTAGAGGATTGCAAGAAACCTGTTTATGGCTACAGCAAGTGCTTGATGTCTGTTATTAGTTATTATTATTTCCATATGATGTGCTACAAGATATTATCAACACATAAATGAAACTTCCATGATAATTTGTGTTGTGCTTAATAATTGCAATAACGACTTCGTTTTAGACACTGTTTACTGGTAATGTATACTAGCAACACACACAAAGCTTGACGGTGTACAGTTAGAAGGTGAAGGTCATTGTATTCTATAAACATTTATGTCCCTTTAGTGCCCTTATCAGTGTCAGTTGTGGATCACAGGACGCTGTTGGTTGGCCACCAGCTTCACGGTCAGGTCACTTTTCTTTCATTCATTCAATTTAATGTTGTTTCAGGTCACTAAAATGCCTTTTTGTCAATTTCATTTTACTTTTCATTAACTACAATAACCCCGGCGCATAACAGAGAGTGCAGCCACTTCAGCTATTCTTTCATCGTTGTGTCTAATCATTTGTTTTGGCATGCTAAGATCTACTCTTGCTGTACTGAGCAGTCACTTAATTGTCTCCATTTGGACACCAGCCACCCATTAAGAAGCCATTAGAGTAATTTCAACCTAGCTGGCACTTAAATTCAGTAATTCTGTTCCTTATTAAATTCCAAAGAGGTCACGTTTCTTCCTCTCGCTCTCTCGCCTTTGGTTCTTCATTCTTCATGTTTGCTGTTGCCCATCAGTGTGATCAGTACGGTTCGGAGGTAAATGATCACCTCGGTGAGTGCTCTAACTATTACGTCAAATCACTCTGACATTACTGAGATTGCCAACGTTGTCGAACACCTCCCCAAAATGATTTCTTCACCCCAGACAATTTTCACTTATCACATCTGTCTGGTTCTGCTTTTTCTCTCCGTATTGTCTGGGCTGTGCTTCATGTCTTGCTTTACTGTGGCATCATTTGCAAAAAAAGATATATACAGCAATGAGTTCCTCTTTTCAGTTCCATCATTTCAGTTCTAACATGCATTCAGTGAAAATACTTCACGTCTTTGCACGATACATGCTGTGACATTTTTATTATTCTGTCATCGACTGTCCGCAATTATATTTGGATTAAATTTAGGATTAAAACTGTTATTTTCCGTGAATAAAAGTAAGGAGTTGACAGAGGACCAAAGGTAAGGTCTTCTTAATCATAAAGGCCTGTTTACACCTAATAATGTGTTTGTTTACTGGACATAAGTGAAACCAATAGAACTAGTTATTCTTACCTAACTTACCTAACCACCACCATCACCACAAGCGATCAGGCCATTATTAGAGACATTTGCGTTTATTAGGTGAAATTTGATTGTTGTAAAAATTTGACCTAACATTGAAAATGATAGATTAAATGAATTAGCAAATGCATAAAAACCCAGCGACGACCATACCTTACGTTTATATGATTTGAACTGTTTATTTTAACTGTTGTTATATACTCAATTCTACTACACTATTAATACAAACGTAACTATTTCGGTTAGCACCCGGCCACCCAATTAGATCTTTTTGAGTCTTGGTCCTGCCAAGGTTTGTTCCTTACAGCTTTTAAGCACATTCCTCAAAGCAATTCAAACTAAACAAAAACCCAACGAACCTAAAACAAAACAAAAAAGCCTAAGTAAATGAACTGGAAACGTTATGCTAAGTTTTGGTTTTCCAGTATGTTAGGTTCATGAATTAATTGTGTTGACATATATTACATAACATTTTCTTCCCTGCAAAGGTCTTAACTTCAATCTTCAATTAACAAAAACGGACTCTGACCAAGTGGATCCTGATGTCCATCTGCAAGAATGAATGCATGTTGTTTAAAGCTTGAGGCAATAAAGATATAGGGCATCAGATTCAAACAGCCATGGAATTCCTAAAATGTTTTGAGCTGTTGGAATTAAATGCTTTGAGTGTTTTATATTCTTGCTGTACCATTCAGTAGCTTCTGTTTGCTGTTCAGATATTTCACAACTAGCATTCATTGTGATTGCAACACCATGGGAAACAAATCCTATTATATACGTGTAATGTTATTCGCATATTTGGACCAAACGTATGCTTAATCGGACCAAAGAACCTGTACAGTATGTAATATCCGTGAAGAAACTCTTCGTCTCTGGTATCACTACCCGAAAACTCACGAGTTTCTCCCCAGCCCTCTACTGCCACCTACAGGGCTTTGTCTAACGTTTCCATTTACTACAAAAAAAGCCACAAGTCGCCACTTAGCCACAGCAAAAGCGCGTCAAATCACACTGGATAAGTTCTTCAAACGTTGACTGGAATTTAGTAAGAACTTGTTTTTTTCAGTATGATGATTTGCATGCTGAGTACCTATACATTGTGTTGTAGATTGTTTGGAAAAAAATTCATAAGCAACAGTAGTTCTTGTTTGTACGTTCGCTATACGTGTAAATTGTACAAAAAAAGGTTTAATAAACATTTAATATGTTACATAGCACGTTCCGTCTTGTAACATAGGGCATGTTCCTTTAATCGGACCAGCCGGTTATTAGGACCAAACCGATCGTGTCTCGATGTGGTCCCATTAACCAGAATCGACTGTAGTTTGAATACCACAATAAGCATCCCTGCATTTAATGCTGGAATATGATACACACTGTCACTGCTGGACTGTAAATAGTACCCCTTATAGCCTCAGAACTGATGAAGGCTACTGTGTCTGACTTTACATCTACAATGTGGAGTAATATGGTAAGTCATTACACACTGTGTTTAAACAGAACTGTCTGATCCACTCATACCAGCACAACACACACAAATCTTGCAGTTCTGGGAATCATCCACCACCCAAATAGTACCTGATCGGTGGTAGTTAAAGCAAATATGTCAGCCAAGGCCAAAAAAGGTGAAAGAGGTGTAAACAGAACCTGAAACACAAAAACCTTGAGTCCCATCAATTCGGCTGAACTACATCTGATTTATCACCGATACGACTGTATCTGTTTGGATTATTTCCCTGACCATGTCTTTGTGAGATAGCGCTTCCTCTGGAGACATGTCCTAATGAGGAAGCCAGTGATCAGAGAGAGAGAGAGGCAGAAACAGTCAGCAAAGATCAATGGAGAGAGAGTTGATGACATCAACATATGGCTTGAACATGAATTAGCCGAAGCCATAAATGGCTTGGGGTGCATTCGGCATTGACACTCCAGCTCCCCGTGGGGAATGAGGATGAGATTGGCGACAGCCACCTCCCCTCCTCCCTCGCTCCCCCCCATTCTCAACCCCCTATCGTCCCAATCAGGCCCTCTCTTGCTGAGATGAGGGCTATAAATAGCAGCTCCCACAGCTCCAAGGACATGCAGATTTGCAGAGAGTCACATGACCCGGAGACGAGCGCAAAGGAGGGGAAAGCAAGGAAGGGGCTCGCTGGCCTCCCTCCTCTCAGGTGGGGTGTAATTGGATTTTTTGCATAGGTTGCCACGCTCAAGGACTAACATCGGAAAGCGATTCCGCATCTTTTTCCGCTGCCCTTTGCCGGCCTCCGTGTTACTTTGCTTTCTCTCTCTCGTTTTGGTCCATCTGGGTGATCTGTGTTGATTTTGGCAGTTCTGATATTTTGCCCATATTTTGTCCAAAGTATGACAAAACGATCCTCAGAGAGACGTTAAAGTGAACAGTCAGCTCGTCTCTTTCCAGCCTTGGCAATCCTGCTGCAATGGCCCTTTGCTGTGCATAATGAAACACAGAAGAGGGTGAGATAGAGACAATAGTCTGTACCCCCACCAAATATGAACACATCGTCACATCCAAAACAGGTCCATGTTTCCACTGACTGGGACAGCAACGACATCTAGAATTGCTGTGACTGCACCATGTTCGACAATCAGCGGTTTTATGTTACACCATCCAAATACAAGGCAACTGGGTAATGACTCATAAATATACTTGGTTCATAAATATGTACCAAGTAACTCAGGCTTGCTTTGTGATTGTAGTCACACGTTGTGTTTGGTTATTTCTTTCACCCCAGTTCCTCAGGAGGTTCCTCAGGAAGACTGAACCTTCTGACTGCCAATTGTTTTAATGTTATCGGTAAAGTACATTTAAAATATATTTAAATGTTCTTTTTCTTATAATAGAACTTTGCATTTCAGTCAGTTTTCCTTTTCAGAGGAAGGTGCCATTTCAGCGTTTTTATGAGCTTGGACTCGTGTGACACCCTGTATCACTTATTACAGCGTTTAGACAGTTGACAAATGATAAAGTGACTTGGTTGTTATTATGATATATTTTGCTGTTTGGCTACTGCTAAATAAATTGCAGAGATAAATCAATACATTCAGACCTTGTTACTGGGATCCTGTGTGGTTCTTCCAATATTCAGTGTGAGCCAGTTCACTAGTAGTTAGCTTGTCGGGTGGGTAGCTACATGTATGTGCTAACACATGGGTTCGAAAATGCTTCAGCTAAAATGCTTCAGCTATCAACTCTTGGCATGTTTTGCTGCTACTATTAATACTATTAATTATACTACCTGGAACTGTGGTAGCCCAGTGGTTAAGACACTGGACTCTGGACCAGAAAGAAATGATACGTCCAGAAGGTCCAGGGTTCAAATCCCATGTCTGCAGAGCTGATACAGTTGGGTCCTTGAGCAAGGCCCTTAACCCACAATTGCTTGGATTGTAAGACTGTATCAATTGTAAGTCGCTCTGGATAAGGGCATTTGCTAAATGCTGGAAATGTAAATGTAAATTAAAACATTTACTGAGAACACAATGATGTAAATCATACCTGTGATACAAAGATCCCGTGTTTCCACCAGTTATCAGTAACAGTTAGCTAGCCAGTTGGTTAGTTATGTGCTAAATAAGAATAGTTATCATTTTTATTATAGTAGTAATTTATATATATTTAGACATATTTATTAAAGTTACCCAAATTAAGATTTTAGTTAGTATTAGTGACATCCCACTCTATTTCTAAATGCAAAGGTATGCTAGTGTGTTAGCTACACGGACCTTTAGCTATGTGTTCTCGAAACCAATTAAAATGGTAATTTTATTATTATGGTATATTTTGCCATCTTTGACCATTATTAAATAAAGTAAGTCCAGCTTAGTAGCAGCCGTAAGATAGATTTTGCCAATGAGTAAGCTATGTTCCTGCCTAACCTACAGTATCTCCCAAAAGTAAGTACACCTCTCAAATATTTAGTAAATACAGTCGATTCCGGTTAATTAAACCACCGGTTAATTGGACCAGCTGCTTATTCAGGCCATATCTTAAAGTACCAATACAAATCTTATTATATACGTGTAATGTTATTCGCTTATTTGGACCAAAAGAGTGTGTGCAGTATGTAATATCAGTAAAGAACCCTTCGTCTCTGGCATCACTACCCAAAAATTCCCGAGTTTCTCCCCAGCCCTCTACTGCCACCTATAGGTCTTTGCCTAACATTTACATTTACTACAAAAAAAAGCCACAAGTCGAGACTTAGCCACTGCAAAAGCGGATCAGCGATTTATGGTAGGATTTTTTTTAGATCCCCGGGAGAATTTATGCTTTTATCAAAGGTCAGGAACTCCGATAAGTTGTGGTGACGAGAGCAAAACCAGCGGGAGGTGAACACGCCCACCACTTTCTTGATTCTGTTCAAGTGTAATCCGTCAAGAGAACGCGTCAGATCACACTGGATAAGTTCTTTAAACGTTGACTGGAATTTAGTAAGAACTTGATTTTTACAGTATTATACTTTGCATGCTGAGTACCTATACATTGTGTTGTAGATCGTTTCGAAAAATGGTACGTTTAATAGGACCAGTCGGTTTAATGGGACCAGTCGGTTATTAGGACCAAAATGATCGCATCCCGATGTGGTCTGATGAACCGGAATCAACTGTATTTTATTACATCATATCATATTACATGAGTTGACAGATTATATTAAAGTGTACATTTGCTGTGCCCTCAAAATAACTCAACACACAGTCATTAATATCTACACCGCTGGCAACAAAAGTGAGTACACCCCCTAAGTGAAAATGGACAAGTTGTGAACTTGTTAGTGTTACAAAGTCTCAGGTGTGAATGGGGAGCAGGTGTGTTAACTTTGGTGTTATTGCTCTCACACTCTCATACTGGTTACGGGAAGTTCAACATGGCACCTCATGGCAAAGAACACTGACATAAAGATGGCCTAAGCTATAAGAAGTGAGCTGCAGCACGGTTGCCAAGACCATCCAGCAGTTCAACAGGACAGGCACAAAGGCAAGTAGGTTTTGCCTACAGTTAAGCAAGGTGGTGGGAAAGCTATGGTTTGGGGCTGCAGGCTGTGGGGAGATAAAGTTTACTAAAGGAACCATGAATACCTGGTTGTACTTTACATGTTATAAACTTGTACTTTATTGAAATCCCACAGGCAAACCAGCTGCAGTAAATATTTATAACACTAAATGTTTGCAGCTGTTTAAGATTACATTCAGGCATTAAATCCCACCTCCCTTGCGACAAAAGTGCATTAAAGTAGTAATTAGCTCTTAGCTAGTTGGCCTAATAATGAATATTTGTAGATGTTTTCATAGAACATTAAATAGACAAGTAAGCCAGCATTGTCATATTTTGGGCGCTAAGTGTTGTTGTTATGAACTTTGACATAAGATAATATGTAAAATAATATTGTAATTATGAATTCCATTACAGAAAATAAATGTGTACTGATAATATTATATATATATATATATATACATACACGTTTTACAATGTTTAAATATAAACATTAAAAGTTGTAATATGGGTATTTTATAATATATTGTAATATTTGAGTGATTTTAGAAGTTATTTCTCTGTTTTTGCTGCTACTTATTCTCTAAGGTCTCTTTTATTCGTTTTTCACATTCTTACATTTCTATCTTTGGCAGTAAACACACAGTAAAGCTGGTGCACATAGAAAAAAAGAAATCATTTCACGGTTTCATTCTTGTGTCTATAACAGACAGCGATAAAACTCACTCATTCCTCTACTTTAAAGCCAGCACATAAAAGTGTATGTGTGTGTGTGTGTGTGTGTGGGCGATGATCTACCTTCCCACCAAGGCATGGATACAGAGAGAGACAACACAAAGCCCCAGCATGAATGAGAGGTCATCCTCAGCTCGGTCTCCTCCTGATCCCCTGCCCAGCTTTTAATGAATGTCATTTTCCTGCATTAACCAAGCTGATTGTTGGATAATGGTCTCCCTGACAATAACATTTAACCAATTCCCCCTGTCTCTTTGGTAGTGCTTGTCAGAGGTGCACTGGGTGGGGGAGTGTGGGGTGTGTGGGTTAATTGATTGCGTAATGCCAACCGGTGAAATTAACAACCCATCCCCCCCAGTGAAAAATGCTAGCTCTAGATTTTTATATGAAGATTTTCAGTAGCATTAAGTGGTTCGTTTATTAATTAAGGGTTGGCTTATACAGATTTCACATGATGGCCATTTAATACGTAATGCATCTCGATTACATGTGGTAGACAGGCTGGGGGCCTTCCTGAAATATAAGTAAAGTGGTTATTCCAGTTTAGGGGTTTAACTTTTTGCATAATATACAGTACTATATTTTTCAGTTTATTCTTTATTTACGTTTTAATGGTCACTTCACTTTGTAGTTCTACAATTACAGACTGTAGTCCATCTGTTTCTCTGCCCACTTTGCTGCTCCCACTTATTCTGTTCTCTAACTGAATAGAACTACAGAAATAGAACTACAAATTGCAGTGACCACTAAACCTTAAACAATGAATAAGCAGGATAGAAGTTGAACGTCTAAGACGTTCGCAAAGTGTAGTACATTGTTACATAATACAGTCGAATCCGGTTGGTTGGACCACTGGTTTATGGGACCAGCCGCTTATTCTGACCAAATCCTGGGACCAAATAGGAAACAAATCCTATTATATACGTGTAATGTTATTCGCTTATTTGGACAAAAATTCCAAAGAACGTGAAAAAAAAGAAGCCACAAGTCGCCACTTAGCGGATGCAAAGTGGATCAGCAGGATATGGGAAGATTTTTGGGATTCACGGGAGAATTTATGCTTTTATCAAAGGTTAGGAAATCCGAAAAGTTGTGTTGACAAAAGCAAAACCAGCGGGAGGTAAACACGCCCACCACTTTCTTGATTCTGTTTAAGTGCAGTCCGTCAAGAGAACGCGTCAGATCACGCTGGATAAGTTCTTCAAACGTTGACTGGAATTTAATAAGAACTTGTTTTTTACAGTATTATGCTTTGCATGCTGAGTACCTATACATTGTGTTGTAAATCGGTTTAAAAAACTTGTTTGCAAATTTATTTTTCAATAAACAAAGTTTGTATATGTGTAAATCGCACAATAAAGGTTTAATAAACATTTAATATGTTACATAGCACGTCCCGTCTTGTAACACAGGTCATGTTTGTTTAATTGGACCAGCCCGTTATTAGGACCAAAACCATCGCGTCCCTATGTGGCCCCATTAACCGGAATCGATTGTAGTTGCCACTGCAGTTTTCTTAAGCTCTTTGTGCTTGTGGGATTCCTTTTGCCAACAGCAGATTTCAGTTCTCTACAAAGATTTTGAACTGGATTGAGATCAGAGCTCATTGTTGGGCAGTTTAAAACTAGTTCTTTTCCTTTCTAAGCAATCTTGTGTACATTCGGATGTGGATCGTTACTCTGCTGCAGGGCCAATTTTGTTTGACGCCAACTTATTTTCTTACGATTGTATATACATTACTAAAAACTTTATTAAATATTTCACATGGTGTACTTAATATTCAGGGGTGCCAATAATGCTGACCGCAAGTGTATAATCATCAGTGTCAAACGTGGATGTAGCAGCTCAGCAGTTAAGGCTGATCACTAATTATGACAAAGATCTGTGTTCAGGTTTT
Source organism: Parotocinclus spilosoma (assembly GCA_033117975.1). NCBI lineage: Eukaryota > Metazoa > Chordata > Actinopteri > Siluriformes > Loricariidae > Parotocinclus > Parotocinclus spilosoma. The sequence continues at coordinate 550,385 of JAVSBV010000017.1, read as the reverse complement.
GGCTTTGTCACTCTGTCACTACTGGCCCTTTAAACAAAGTCAGCTGTGTGGTTTAGTGGTTACAGCATGTTTTCCACCAACCCAGTTTCTGTTTGATGTTGCAGTTGGCCTTAAATTTGGTGTCCACAGAAACCAAATACTGATGTGTGATTCATAACTTCAGGGTTTCAACTGGTACAGGGTCCAACGGTAGTGTTCTTTACACCATTCCCGCTGTAGTCTGCCATTGCATTTCACACAAACTTGAACTAATTTAAAACTAATTATCTTAAACTAATTTAGCCTTGCCAATCCATGAAGCTCCATATTTATTTGGCTTCTCTAACGCCGCTGTCGGCATCAGCGGCCATCTAATCGACACACACAAGGTTATATCCATACACAAGTTCATCTCAACACTAGTCACATATATATACACAAGTCAGTGCCAGTTTGGAGTAATCAATTAACCTAACTCGCATGTCTTTGGGAGGAAACCGGAGTACCCGGAGTAAAGCCACGCAGACACGGGGACTCCACACAGAAAGGACCCAGGTCTCTCCACCCTGGGATTGAACCTTCTTATTGTGAGGCAGCAGTGCTACCCACCGAGCCACCGTGCTGCCTCTGAAGCTCCATATAAAAAGTCATTTTAACATTGTACATTGTCACACAACAGTCCAGTTTAGTGCACATACATGGACTATCACAGACCCTACATTTCTCACTCCACTTTAACAACACTGAAGGTTCAATACGGCTACTTTACATAAGCAGAAATTTCACACACTTGTTTCCCGTACAGGTGCCGAGTTAAGCGTCAAATTTAGCAAACTTGCGCAAACTCCTCCATAGTCACAGCGATAGCGCTAACTAAAAAAAAAACAACCCTAAAAGTATAATAAGTATAAGTATCTAGGTATAAAAGGTGTGTAAATTAAGCAGTTTATTTATTTATTCCGTCAGTACATGAATGAAACAGTAAAAGAAGACACTGTGTGTTGTGTGTGTTAGGCCAGACTTTTATTGCTTGATTCGTGGATCCGCCAACGATCATATTTGAAGAATATTTAAAAAAAAATGTGTGTGGGGGGGGGGGGGGATTTCCGCCGCAGCACCAATGGTGGAATTTCAAAACTGTTTTATTTTATTTTATTTTATTTTTAGCTTTTTCCGCCCTCCGGTGGAGAGCCAACCGTTTTCTTTAGTTCATTAATTTTTTTTCCAGATTCACTTTAATGTAATTGTAGGTTAAATAAAGTAGATTTTAAAATAAAACTTCCTTCTTCCTTGTATTGATTCTGCTTAGTCCTAATGAAATTGAAAAGTGCTGAAAATAAAGGTTTATTAAAAATTTTTCCTCCCTCCTCGGTAGACTCTTAAGTAGGGTTATCAGAGGAACAGGCGATTTTAAAAGGTTTGGCTTTAGTGTAGGTGTAAGAAGAGAAGATAGTGGAGGTATGCTGTTACCTTTAACAGAGACAGTATGCTGGAGATCAGCTGATGAGCGAAACACACGCCTCTCACTGAAGCCCCCCAGCAGCACAGCAAGCGTTACCCACACCGGAGGAGCTACAGACTGGGACTGCAGAGAGGATCTAGTGGGAACCCGGCTCGAATGGTTTCTCTGGGACATTTTGTATTCGAGAAACCAGGATTAAAGTAGAGAGGACATCAGGTACCTACGGAAACCGAGGACGTGGAGCGAACTAGTGACAGGCTTATAATAGAGAAAAATCCGTCTGTAGGACCCAAAATACGAACTTATCAAACCTAACGGAACGCCAGGCTCATTTATTGCACGCTCGGCTTGTTTAGCTCGATATCAATAAAGAAATTGGACATTTCAGCGACAATCACTGTATGATAGAATAAACAGAGCAGCGGGTTTGGTTTGTTTTGTTTTGTTTGCATACTATTAACTTGTTTCAAATTCGGTAATAAGGTCCGAGTGTTATCAGCAGGCCCGTTAATAATCCTTAAAAAGTGTTGCGTTAAAAGATTTTCTGCTCTGAGCAACCTCGTTATTTAGATTCTTATAAACATGTTTAGTCAAATCCGATTAGCCTGTAGCTGCTCCAAAGCCGTGCGAGCGAAGCTAAGCTAAACGCTAGCCGATTCGCCAGCTTAGCCGTCCTACTTCGAATTTGTTTGGGGAAAACAAAATGTAAAAGCCACACACAAGTCGTTTTAAGTACTGAAATTGGATAAATATTGGTTGTTTTGAGCCGTCACGTCGAGTATTGTTACATTAAGGGCCTGTTTTGTTCTCGCCGGTAGCTCGGTAAATGATTGCTAGCTCGGTTTGCTAGCCGGCATAACCGTGCAGTCTGGCTTTTGTGGAACAGAGGCTCAGCTGATTGTGTTGAAGCAGGAGTCATGGATTCTGGACAGTAACCGAAACCTTTGCGATATTGTGCGAATGTCGGTCGTGTTTAAGTAGGTAAATATAATCTTCCTGGTTTGTTAGGTGAAATATTGTTCAAAGCCAAGCTAGTGTTGGAAAACCACACTGGCGAAATGACAACCGTTTAGAAGTAGTAGCCTAGAAAGCCATATCATTGAGTCTCCAATGGACCAGCTTGTGCCTTGCAGTTCCTTGAGTTTGCAGTCGTAAAGACCTGAGTTCAACACGCTCAAACTGGTGTTTAATTTTCAAAAAGGTAATCAAACTGGCATTGCTCTTGGGATAAACTGTGGCTTTGTGTACTTGTTTGCACTAGCCGTGCATATCAGAGATCAATGTTTATCCTTTCACTTGCCCAATATATAAGAATTAGTCCTGATTGCAAAAGGGGTAAGGAATTCCAAGAAACATGGACTAACTAAGATAAGATAGGACTGATCTGGAGTGAGTGATGCCTTTTTAATGCAGCCCACATTTAACTGAAGTGTCTGCTTGAAGGACTTTGGGACTGAGTTGCTCCTTGCTGTGTTTTGATTCAGCTTGGCCCCCTCCCCCAAGCTGTAACCAAGTTGCACTGGTAGAAGTTTTCTTCTTCCTCCATGCACTGTTCCTGGACTCCCTGTCAGCTGTGAGCTGTTGCCTTCATCGAGCTGCAAGTAAGTCTTTCGGCGTTTCGGGCTTGCCGCCAGCCAGTGTAATGGAACTAATGTTTGCTGAGTGGGAAGATGGCGAGAGGTTCTCCTTCGAGGACTCTGATCGTTTCGAGGAGGACTCCCTTTGCTCCTTCATCTCGGAGGCAGAGAGCCTGTGTCAGAATTGGAGAGGATGGAGAAAACAGTCTGCTGGTCCGAATTCACCTACAGTCAAGATTAAAGGTAACAAAAGTTTTCTCTGTGTTATAAAACGGCTCTCTTTTGTCATTGTAATGCGTTCCCTGTCACTCCCTTACGCCCTTGCTTTTACCTCTGACCTTCGAGGTATAGATATTTTCAGAATTGCTTGACAACACTGCAGCTTGCAGTGTCACGTGAAAATGTTACATGTAAGACATTTGCACTATCTAGGAAAAAGCATTTCACCAATCTCTTTAACAAACCTCAGGGCCAAAACTTATGTAGCCTATATGAAAAAAGGACTAGAAAGAAATGAAATAGCTAGAATAAGACACTTTTCCACCGAGAAAGTGTTTTCTGAGATACAAAGCATCACTTGGTAAAACCAGCCATCTTATTAATGTGTTTTATATTGTTAATTTAGAGGAAAGTTGTGTGTGACTCAGTCACTGAATAGCTTGACTATCAGGATGGGTTGTGTTTTTACTGGTGAGAAAGACACTTGCTGTTCAAGATCATGACAAAGTGATTAGTTGCATGAAATTACCTTCTGAAAGCAAAATCCCACATGATTTGATATTTGTGAGTGAATGTGTGAGAGTAACATTTATTGAGTGAGTCAGCCAGGGGCTTTTTCTAGACACAGGCCCTATGGTGTTTGGATTGAAGGAGCAGTGGGGGTTGGGTGTAGTAGGGCAGAGGCAAGGCTGTAAAAAGAGCTTTGTCTTGTGCAGGTCACTGCTTCAGAGCAGGGTATTGTGGTTTAGCAATAAACCCCCTCTTTAATAGATCTGCATGATGGTGCTGACCATGTAGAGCAAACCCATAATAGATGCAAATCCCACTGATTTCAGTCATGAATGTTTTAATAAGTCACGGTCTATCAAATATCCTAACAACTAGAGCAATATGATCACTTGGATTGTTTACTTAAAACATGCAGAGTGTACTCGGCTGTCTCACGTTTGTTGAGTAAAAGTTTGGAGCCTGGCGAGAAGTGGGACACCAAAGCTGTGTTTGAAACAAAGACACAGCTGGCTACTAGCGTCGCTTTCAGTGGCTCATCCCGCTTAGTCAGTATATGTCTGGCTATGAATGTACCACATGGCTTGGTATAACTGTGTAAACACTCAGTCAGTGACACTTCCATCGAAACATTAAAACCACCTGTCAAATATTCTGTATATCCCCCTGGTGCTGCTAAGGCTCCGATCTGGTTTAGAACTGGGGAATTTATAGACCAGTCAACACCTTGACTTGTCTTGTCATGTTCCTCAAACAATTCCTCTTCATCCAGAAGGATAAGGGCACCTTATCCCATGACAGTGTCCACTATCATTATTGACCACTGTTGCCATAAAGGGCTGTACCAGGTCTTCAGCAATGCTCCGGTAGATGGTACAAGTCAAAGTAAGGTCCATATGGATGCCAGAACCCAAGATTCAGCAGCAGAACATTGCCCAGAACATCACATTGTCCGTATTAGTCAGTGGTTTAATCATACAGCTGTCTGACGTATACACCTTTGCCTCCATGTCTGTCTTATTGTTCAGTGCTATGTGTCATCTTCCTGCATGGAGGCTTTTTTTTTTTGCTCACTCTTTTTGTGTGAGATACACTCATAAGGTAGCGAGACATGGTCTATGATCTTAAGGCTAGATGTACCCTTTATTTTGCTCTATTAATGGTTAGACCAAGAGTTTTACCACATTTTCATGAAGTACCTTTTTGTTGACTTTTCTAAAACTTGAATATACATATTATATGCATATTTTTATTTTCACATTGAAAAACACACACTACTCGTTATCCATATATCATATCTCCAATATTCAAACAGTTTTGTTGTTACATACATTTATTCACCCATGTGTAAAGGTGAAGGGAAATTAATAAACAATAAAAACAAATATATATGTACAAACCTTTAATTTTAGCTTCTATTACACAGGCTTGGCAGCAAGATAAAAAGATAGTACTCACCCTGTCAATAGAAAGTAATACAGCCGATTCCGGTTAATAGGACCACCAGTTAATGGGACCAGCCGCTTATTCGGACCAAATCCTAAAGTACAGAAACAAAT
>JAVSBV010000017.1:523765-534576 GCA_033117975.1 Parotocinclus spilosoma | reverse complement strand
TGTGTCTCTCTCTTTCTGTCTCTCTCTTTCTCTCTCTCTTTCTCTCTCTCTCTCTTTCTCTCTCTCTCTCTCTCTCTCTCTCTCTCTCTCATGTAGCCCAGGCAGCTGCTCGCTCCTGGCTGCACTGTTGAGTCTGAGGCGCTGGGAGAATTTTAAATGCTCGCAATGAATTGTTTGTGCTGGAGAAGTGAAGTGCAGGGAGGCGGAGGATGTAGAGGGAAATGGTGGTGGTGATGGAGGGGAGGAGGGGCAAAAGGCTAAGAGACTGAAGAAAATTGAAAGACTGCCAGAGATGCAGGGATGCAAAATAGCAACAAAACCTGGGAGAGTGCCTCTACCTTTCAAACGCTGGAGGGGGATGGGGAAATGGGCGTGTATATTTGCATGTGTGTGTGTGATTGTGTGTGTGTGTGTGTGCGTGTGTGTGTACAGCTAGTGCAGAAAGAAAAAGCAGGTTCAGATAGAGAAGGCTGAGAAGAGGTATAGTTATTAATTACCACCATGCACCCACAACCCACTGGTTTAATGAAAATGGCCATGGCTGAAGACAAATTGCTCGCGACTACCATTTAGATGCAATCGGGGGCCCCAATCTGGATAGTGACTAATATCAAGCCTTTTTCTTCTTTCCAACCCTAATTCTAGCATTGGACCCATTTCTCTCGTCCTTTTTCTCCATTCTGTGCTGTGACGTCCCAATGAATTGTGGCGAGGTCGCAGTTCAAGGCTTGTGAGGAATTATCTTGATTTATGCCGATGTGGGACTGGCTGTGCACTAAGCGCGCCGATGGCCGCCAGGCTTCTCCTGGGCCTTTATGGTCCCCCTGCGACATGCCTAGAGAAATGGGCTTGTGCTGCTCGCACCATTTTTCTTGCCTTGCTTGGCCGAAGGTGTATGATATATCTGTAAAGTGCCTAATAAGTTTCTGAAAAACGTGTTTTTAAAACAAATTGGTTCGCCTGCTTTACGAGGCCCCCATGCTGTAGCAGCCGAGCAAGAGGTGAAGCAAAGAGAAGCAGATAAAGAGAGACAGAGGAGGAGAGAAAGTGGGTGAGAGAGGTGGGAGGGCAATGCTGGAGCTTCTTCAAAGGGGATTTTGGAGTTTAACAGCAAAGCAATATAGACATACCGTATTGTACACCTGCAACTTTTAGATCTGGACAAGTCTCACGTTTATTGAACTCTGACCATGAGTGATGGACAGCATCCATGTGTTTCATGAGCAAATACAGAAATATAGCTGCCAGCAGCTTTGGTAGGTCTTCACACCTCTAGTGATATCACCATATAAACAGAACCACAATAAAAAGAATTTGTTCAAATCAGATGAGCCATATACGTATGCAATTATTGACAGAAATAAATCACTTTTAAACTTTATATGTATGAATGTACTGATAATATATAAGTGATTATAATGAAAAGATAGGTTTGTTGGGCAAAACTGTACAGTTCAGTTACTGTACAGGGGGCTCTTGTTGTCCTGTTAGACCACCTCTAGCCTGGATACAAGAAGAGATACGGAGAACATGGAGGCAAACTGGTTCCCTATGGTATCCTGTGGCACATTTTCTCACAGATGTTGCAGCTGGACCTGTAGATCCTCATCCATCACATAAGCAGTTGGGGCAGTTTGTTGCTCCACAGAAAAAGCAGTATTGAAGCGTTCAACACAAAGATTCCATATTTAAACCCGTCCATCTTCAGATCCTCAGATCTTCAGATTCAAACAGATGATGAATTTGTTGCTAGAGACGAAATGTTTCCAGCCCAAAGCAGCCCAGGTTTCTAATTTACAACACCAGTGCATACGAAGTCAACAGTAGCTGGTTGTCAATGGTAGGGCATATAATGGGTGTTGTGACAACAAATTTCCTTCTGTTAAGCACCTGGAACTTGTCTTGACAGAGACAGGTGTGTGTAACAAAGGTGCCACCTATGTCTGGATGATGGACAAAGAAACTGCTGGTCTGTCTGGGCCACCCGGAGCCTGTTCACCATGTGGGCATGCCCTTATGGATTTATTGCTGCCAACGTCTTTTCACAGCTACGTCAGTTGAGAGTGGAGATGTCTATCTGTCTGCATAGGATTCCTGATATTCACTTTGCTCCAAACAAGAACTAACATCATTCTGCCCCTAGGGCTGAATGATTGTCAGTAAGTGACTGAACGTGATGTTTTTTGATGGGCTGGCGACCTGTCCAGAGTTTATTCAAGATCTTTCCAGGATGATCTTTGGATTCAATGCAACTTTGACCAAGAAGAAACAGTTACTAATGAGTAACATGAATAAATCCACCTGTAAACAAGCAAAACTTAAGAAACATACACCGTAAAATTCAATTCCACGCAGGCGAATGCAAAAATGACCACCACTCTGGATGCTAACTTTCCCATGTGGAAGTGCTAAGAATGACAAAGGCAGAGGTGAGCTTTCATTATCCAGAGGCATGAGGATAGCTCTATAACAGCTCACCTTGTGGCCTGATAATTGGCCACATTCAAAAATAGTAATTACCACATTAAGGAATAAGAGCTGTTAGAGAAAAAGGGGAGGATACCTTCAGGTCCAAAGCTGAATGACGTGAGTCATTTAGGTAATGGCGTGTTGGGAAATACCGTCTGTGAATTTCATAACGTAACGTATAGTATAGTATAGTATAGTATAGTATAGTATATGGGTGGGGCCTGGAATTCATTCAGCACTGGTGGTAGGCGCCCTCTGTGGGGGTCTAAGTCTATTGCAAGGCCCATGATATTTTATTTGATTTAGCATTCGATTACACCGTATTATATTACAAAAAGTCATATTGGGACATTTAGATGGCTCTTATGTCCAATACAGTGACCTAGGTTTATATATATATTTATATATATATATATATATGGTGCTCTACTTGCTTACACCTGGACTGGTGTACTATAATTTTTACATAGATCACTGTCAAACGTTTGTGAATGTTAAATACATAAACAGACATTCAGGTCACACAGGTATAAAGACATGATTTCAAGGGCACAATTTGAATGGAGTTTGTAATGCTGTGCTCATATTTTTAGATGTTTAATACCTAAATTAATAAATTAATTAATACCTAAACATCTTTTTTAATGAGAAAATAATTATTCACCCAATTAATTTAAGTTTAGTTTGGTTAATAAACCATAATTATATGTAGCAATGCATAAAAAAAAACTGAATCATAATTATAAACCAAGTTTAAGTTCTGAGTGTTTTATATAAACACGGGTTAGGTTCTGTGTGTTTTATATAAACATGGGTTAGGTTCTGAGTGTTTTATATAAACACGGGTTAGGTTCTGTGTGTTTTATATAAACACGGGTTAGGTTCTGAGTGTTTTATATAAACACGGGTTAGGTTCTGTGTGTTTTATATAAACATGGGTTAGGTTCTGAGTGCTTTATATAAACATGGGTTAGGTTCTGAGTGTTTTATATAAACATGGGTTAGGTTCTGGGTGTTTTATATAAACATGGGTTAGGTTCTGAGTATTTTATATAAACACGGGTTAGGTTCTGAGTGTTTTATATAAACACGGGTTAGGTTCTGAGTGTTTATATAAACACGGGTTAGGTTCTGAGTGTTTATATAAACACGGAAAAGGACCTGGGTGTTTTTATAAACATGGGTTACATTCTGGGTGTGTATTTAAACACGGGTTAGGTTCTGAGTATTTTATAAAAACACGGGTTAGGTTCTGAGTGTTTATATAAACACGGGTTAGATTCTGGGTGTTTTATGAAAACAGAGATTGGGTCTAGATGGTTTGTATACATACAGCTTTTGTTTAGGGTTTTTATACAAAGTGATTGTGTCTGCATGGTTAATATACACTAATTGTAGTTTCTGGGTGCTCTATAAACAATTTTGGCTTCTGAGTGCAAACAAGGTTGATTATTGGTGCTTTACATGGGTAGGGATTTCAATGCATTATAACTATTAAACATAAACATTATATCCAGTCAAAGAATTAATCTGATCTATCAGAACCATGCCAACCATGGTCAGTTTGGAACTTATTAACCATGTCCTAAGAAAGCTACATGATAAGAAACATCTCATGCTCTGCTTAATGGTCTGTGGTTGAGGGGTTACAGTATCGGCCACAGAAAAAGATAGAGAAGATTAATTGCATAAACTATTGATTGTTAATCGTAAAAAAGCATCCGCTGCTTGTTACCTGTTCTTGTTTGTTGACCATAAAGATGCCCGTTAAACAGCCCTTACAGGCATGTCTCTTGCTCTTCCCTTGCCTCAGTGCTCTCAACATGCCATATATGTCTCTGTTTATGTAATGCATAAAACGAGCGATCGTGTTGGATTTATCATCCGGCTGAACCTCTATCTTCTTTTTATGAACCCTGTAGGCTTGCGCTGTCAAGGCTAGCCATGCACAGATGTGTATCCTGGCCACCGTGGTGACAGCGTGACACGAAAATGGATTTGTTCTATGGTGTAAAGGCGTGGGTTAGAGGGTGGGTGCTTGCCTTAACTAGACAACTACCAAGCACCTGGTCTCCCTGGCCCCTCCCTCTGCAGCCAGCCTGGCCAACCAGATGGCCGAGGGGTCAGGCATCCTCTTAGTTTTCTTTTGTAAGGGTTCTGACATGCTCTGTTTGCCTCCGTCTTGAAAAATAGTAAAAGGAACGAAAAGGGTTAGGCCAAGAGAGTTTAAGAACAAGATAGGAAAAGAGAAAGATTCTGTTTTATAAAGTACAGTGTTTGTGGGCACAAACAGAAGCCAGCATGAATGGCGCTGACTCAGCGCCCACGTATGGATTTTCATTTCGTCTTTCAGCTCACTACGACGCGTCAGCGCTGCCAGGCCGAGCAAGTGAGGGAACGATGGGCCCCCAACGAAATGAAGTTCCCTCTCTGCAAATCTAATATTTTCCCCTTCGAAATTTACGGAGAGCATTAAATTTTCCCTGCCACATAATATCTACGCCGCCGCGTCTCTAAAGGAATAAGGCCTATGAAGCGTAAGACAAATTGAGTTTGTGTGTGTGGACTCTGACCTGACGACGGGGGGAAGAAAATAGATTCCACTGCTCCCAGTTCCCTCTGCTGAGAAGGCTTTTTCATTGCACTTGTTCGCTTGTTCCTCGGGGGAACGTTTCATATAATTTATCTATCTCCCACTCTCTCCCTCTCGCGCTCTGTGCTTATTCTGAACAAGACAAAATCGTTGAGCTGCAGAAAAGAGTGTTTGGTAAGCTCTGAAAATTCTCAGCCACCCACCATGAACAACCATGCACTACTTCACCGATAAAGATGAACTCAAAATTAGGACTACAATTTCAAAAAATTAGTCGATTGACTTCAGTGTGGGAACTATACCCTGGCCAGGGTGCCAGTACAGCACAGGGCATCACCTTCCAGAGGTGGCAAAAGTACCAAAAGTACTACTGAGTAAATGTTGAAGTATGACTTATATATATATATTATATATAAGTACAAAACATTCACACGAAATTCAATACACTTAACGTTTAAAATAGTAAATATGTTTACTTCAAAACTTTCTAACTCAATTTTTAAAACAGGATGTATTTTATTATTATTAAGTTTATTATTACTAGAACTACACAGACAGTTACTGGTTTTTAATGCCGTTATCACCCAAATGAGGAGGGGTTTTCCCTATTTAGCCTGGTTCCTCTCAAGGTTTCTTCCTATTCATCCCAGGGAGTTTTTCCTTTCCACTGTCACCTCTGCTCGCTCATTAGGGACCCAATGACTCTTATACTAAATTCTTACACTATAATTCTGTATGGCATCATACCTCCTTGTTGTAAAGCTGCTTTGTGACAATACTTTATTGTAAAAAGCGCTATAGAAATAAATTGACTTGACTTGACTTGACTTGACTATTAAGGGCAATTATTAAGATTCACATCCATGACATCAAACAAATTACATTATCCTCTTTAGTGAACCACAACAAAAACAAAAGCTGGAAAAAAAAACGTATAACTAAACATAACAATATTCAGTTCATGATAATTAACCTAAACTATAGTTATAATGATTTTTTTAAACACTGTCACTGTATTTTAGTCAAGCAACCTAAAGCAGCACCCTTTTTTAGAGCACTACACTACGCATAGGTATTTAAACAATACTTTAGAACTTTAAAAACATGAAATAGTTTTGAATATAGCCATCACCATCACAGGAACACTAGTGTCAGCCCTGATGAAAAAAACAAGCATTGATCAGCATCAGATCCAGGTTGGTTTGGTGCTTCTTTTGCTGGTTGACCAGCATCATTTTGCTGACAAAGCTGGCGGCCCAGTATGATCTTGCTGGTTTTATCCCAGCATGTGCTAGTCACCAGCATACCCAGAAAAGACCAGGATGTGCTGACCACCACTATCCGAAAACCAGCAAATACAAGGATGTGCTGGTCACCAGCACCCCTAGTAAAGATCAGTATGTGCTGGTCACCAGCATCCCAAGTAAAGACCAGGACGTGCTGGTCACCAGCATCCCCAGTAAAGATCAATATGTGCTGGTTACCAGCATCCCCAGTAAAGAACAGTATGTGCTGGTCACCAGCACCCCCAGTAAAGACCAGCATACCCAGCAAAAACTTGTTAAAAACACAACAAACGCTGGTCACCACCATGGTTTTTTTCAGTTTTTTCAGAAGATTAATAAAATATACAAACTGTATACAAATTGTTAGGCGTTTAATGCATTATGCTAAACATTAAAATACCGAATTGCATTTATTTAGGTGCCTGAGTATATAAAAAGAAAAAAGATTGATAAAATGCATTAATAAATTACATTATAAAAGCTAAAGTAATGAGCCTGATTTTATGCAGCGAGTAAAAATGACAGATTTGTCTTTTAAAATATAGTATGGGAAAGTAAAAAGTACTAAGTTACAGAAATAATCAAGGAAAGTACTTATACCTACAAAATATATAAGTACAGTAAGAAAGTGCTTGTACTGCATTACTTTCCACATCTGCTACCAGGCATGCTTTTAAAGGCGGGATTAAATAAGTGCACCCCCACATGGACATGGACAACACAGCAAAATCCACAAGGCCTGTACCAAGAGGTAAGGCTTGAACCTGGGACACCAGTGGCACCAACACTTCCATTTAAATGCCACAGACAGTTGTGATGGAGGCAGACCTTTTTTGTCATACGTTGGGATTGAACCGCTGTACCATCTAGTCTAGTTCACTCCACTTATGGCAGAGGTCTGTATATCACCGGGTGTGTGCACGTCGTGGACGGGACACCAGTTTGTCACGGTGCCGAAGGATTATCCTCTCCCCGCCCCTTTCTCTGATCCAGCAAATCATGTATGCTTGCAACACCTAACCAGGCGGAAGGGCACAGCTGGGACTTGAACCCAGGTCCCTGAGGTGGAAGGCTAACATCTTAGAAAGACTGACACTAAAAGCGCCTTAAACTTCAAATTATAACGGCATATACATTCTAACATTTAATGCATACATGATTCTGACAGGTTAATGCATTACCCCTAATCTCACCTTTCCTCTATAAAAGGTTAATTCCATACATTCCCTTAGGCCCCCTGTCCCTTTAAATAGCTTCCACCATATCCCCCAAAAGTGCCCCCTTTTATATAGCATTCATACAGGCTTATTTGGAGCATTTCACGGAACAATAAATGGCTTACAGAAAGTTATACATTTATTAGAAATGATTAGGGAATGCAATATTAAAGTATTGTTCTGGACTAAGCTAGAACCTTGGTGTGGTGTCCTAGTGGTTAAGGTTTAACCTGGATTATGGACCAGGAGGTCCAAGGTTCGAATCCCACCTCTGCCAAGCTGTCACAGTTGGGCCCTTGAGCAAGGCCCTTAACCCAATTGCTTGGATTGTAAGATTGTATCAGTTGTAAGTCGCTCTGGATAAGGGCATCTGCTAAATGCCGTAAATGTAAATGTAAGGTCCAGGGTTCAAATCCCACCTCTGCCACAGTTGGGTCCCTAAACAAGTCCCTTAAACCACAATTGCTTGGCTTGTAAAACTGTATTGATTGTAAGTCGCTCTGAATAAGGGCGTCTGGTAAATGAGATAAATGAAAATAAGCAAATCAATCACTATATCACCTGTTTATATGTGCGATATTAAAATGTTTTAATTATTCCACACCATTAGTTCTTAAAATGCATCCAAATACAGCTAACTGTTGCCATTTCAGGATTATTTGTTGTCCAATGTTGGGATACATCCATATTTTCAGGTTCCTGGTATAACAATGCAAAATTCACAGTTGCCAAATTGGATTTTGAGAACTGATTTGCTGCTGGACACTTGAACTAATTCCGCTAATTCCACCGATGTCAAGGAGTCCATTCATTTCCAGTCTAAAACCCCGAGATAAGGCTTTATACTGTACTGCAGTCTGGTGATTGAATTACAGGGCATCCCCTGCGACTAAGCACCTGTAATTAAACTGTAATTCAAGATTACATTATTAAGCGGCAGTCTTTATTACCACGCATCCCCCCTGTAACCTCACCTCGGCTAATAAGTCCTTATCAAAAAACGAAAATGATTTCAAAAGTAAGAGCGGCCCCATTGTTCGCTGGAATATGATCTCGACTAATGGGAGGTGATCTAATTGTGATCTTATCAGTTACGCCTGGGAACGATCGCTAATAGCTCGCTGTGGCTAGTTTATGATAACCTAATGAGAGAGAGGACCTAGAGTCGAGTGGATGAGTGCCATCTTTAACATCTGTAAAGAATGTGTGTGAATGTATCTGAAATAAAGAATCAGATTCCACTGCATGTGGGTAGACTTACCATTGTATTTGTGTACTTGATCTTTATAAGATGTGTCCCACAGACGTTCCCATCACTCCTTCTCTCTTTTAAGCAGTACACTTAATAGCAAGGTGCACAAAATAAAAAGGACAGACCCAGTACTGATGACAAAGGGGATCCAACAAGTTTGTGCCCAGTATATACATATATAAATTCAATTCAATTCAATTTAATTCAATGGTGCATTGTCTCAAAGCAGCTTTACAATATTACACTATCCAAAAATGGCCAATCCCAAGTTGAGCAAGCCCAGGGCGACAGTGGAAAGGAAAAACTCCCTGAAAGTGGTAGGAAGAAACCTCGGGAGGACCAAGACTCAAAAAGGAATCCATCCTTCATGGGTGGCCTAGATGTTAATTAAATAAATACTTAAAAGTATAATAAATTATATCAAAGTTAGGTAAATACTTTAAATAAATAACAAATTAATAATACAATTTTAATTAGTAATAAAATAAATAAACGAAATTATAAAACAACTAGATTATAAAATGAGTTCTCAGTGGGAGGTCCTTGGAGGCTCATCGTCTCCTAACGTCCAACTGATGGAGGGAGTTACTGCACTCTGGTGGCACTGGTGTCTGTTGATGGAAAAAAAGAGCGACGCAGAGCTGGAAGAACCTCCAAGCGCGTGGTTTCCGGAACCAGCACCAGAACATCAGCTCTGAGAGAAAAGAGAAAATGTAGTTATTGATGGGTTAGGAGCACAGAGTCTATTATCCATTACTGATGCCTTGTGCAGCATGAAAAAAGGTATTTTTGCAGCATATAAAGCACATATATACCATCCACCATGTGTTTTCTCTAGATACTCCAAATTCCTGCCGCCTTCCAAAGACGTTAGGTCCCAGAGTGGGTGACTGAGTGTGTAAGTGCCGTTTAGGCGCAGCTCCCCACAACCCTGAATGAATGAATGAATCTCATTCTAATGGTACAGTGTTAATTGTAGTACTCTGTTAATTACTCACACCTGATACTGACTTCATTAATCTGGATAGTCAATGCTGATGATTTAGTGCTTCTCCTGCTCTGGCTTTCCTCTTGAGGGCTTGGTAATTAGCTGATGGGTTAAATTGTGCTGATATGCCATGGGCTAGAGGGTTAATCTTATTTCTTGCTTTAAAAAATGACCTTGCAATAGGTTTTTAATGTACAGCCAGACAATATTCCATCAATTTGAGAAGCTTACACAAAAGTTTGGGCTTTAGGGTTATCAATTGATCTATTGAACTGAAGTCAGATTTTGTCAGTAATCCAATCAATGAGTATACATGCACTTGTAACTGGATAATGGGAAACCTTTCATTCTGGCATGTTTAATTCCGGGTGCCAGATCCCACAAGAAAATAACGCTACCGTCAATGAAAAAAAGAGCAAAGGCAAGCCTTTTGAATAACTAGAACTGGCAACTGAGCATGTGCAGGCTGAGAAAGCCAACTGACATCAGGTAAGTGGTATATAATTAGGAAAAGTTTATTTGGTTTGGTTAGACAAAGTCGACATTTTATATGGTACAAGCTAGTGCTTGACTTCTACATGGTCACGTGGGTATTGTCCATAGAGATACTTGAAGAGTTTGAAGAATCACTCGGAAACTTTCATGTTGAGTGTAATGTCCCATAAATCAGTGTTAATGTTTGTGTAAGTCTTACTTTTGAGGTGACAGCAATAATGGACTGCCGAACTGAACAAAATTCTGTCAATAGCCCGGAAGCTTACGTACTTACAGTGGTTGGAACAATGAAACTGAAACACCTGTCATTTTAGCGTAGGAGGTTTCATAGCTGAATTGGACCAGCCTGGTGACCAATCTTCATTAATTGCACATTGTACCAGTAAGTGTGAAGGTTCAATTAGCAGGGTAAGAGCACAGTTTTGCAAAAAAAATTTGCAATGCACACAACATTATGGGTGACATACCAGAGTTCAAAAGAGGACAAGTTGTTGGACGTCTTGCTGGTGCA
>JAVSBV010000017.1:472830-486519 GCA_033117975.1 Parotocinclus spilosoma | reverse complement strand
GTTAAAGAGTGGTCATGAGCTCTGCCCCAGTGTTAACAGCGTTAGCAAAGAAATTCTGCTGGTCACTGCTAATGATCAGGCAATCAATTGCCATCTCAATGAGTGAACTGCTGACCAGCCTTTCACACACACACACACACACACACACACACAGACATACCAAGCCTACCAATTTAGTCAGGTCAAATGCATTGCACCCTCTGTCCTGATTCAGAAGGATCAGCCTCAGTATCATGTCTATTGATATAATTAAGCGATAAATATGGTGGTACCAAAAACATCATAAATCAGACACAAGCTATTGCTGAATTCATTTGTTCTTGGCTGTACAAAAGTTTGGGCACATTTCCAAATGATCCAGTGGAGTTTTTGTAAGATCTCAGGACATTATGGTGCATTATAATGTTTCTTTAGAATTTGTATATGTTTGCAATGTGAACACCGTGGTGCAGCTGCAGAACTCTAATTAATTAAATATATGAATAACTGTGATTCCTGCTGGAAAGGGTTTTGTCCCGATGCCATGGTTGGGCCACAAAGACTATTTTGAAAATAACCAGGATAATCAAAGCATCTTGTTTTACCACCATGTATGCTTGTCTGGAGCTAACCTGGAATTCACTGGGGGTAGGCATAGGTACCTCCTGGACAGTCCATCACATGGTGGGGTAAACACACCACTCTACTGCAAGCACCACCAAGGTCCAGCTCTGGCTCTCACCACCAAGCCACTAGAGCTGCAAGCCAGGATCTGCAGCTATGATACGGTAGCTGCTTTCCCCGGATATCAGAATCATTAATTCCATCTAAAGTTGTGACAAACAACAAAAGTTTTAAGCAAAAAAAGCCTTTTTTGATTGATATGCTACATGACCACCTTGCCATTGGAAAAACTTTGGAAAAACCAAAGGTAAATATATGCAAATATTCACTCATTTTTGAATTTGATATCTGCAACACGTTGCAAAGAAGTTGGGACGGGGGCATGTTTACCACTATATGACATTATCTTTCCATTTAACAACACTCAATAAGTGTTTGGGAACTGAGGACACTAATTGTTGAAGCTGTGTAGATGGAAATCTTTCCCATTTTTGCTTGATGTGCAACTTTAGTGGCTCAATAGTCTGGGGTCTCCGTTGTCGTATTTTGCGCTTCATAATGCGCCACTCATGTTCAATGGGAGACAGGTTTTGGAACATGTTGCAGGCTTCAAATTCAAAATGAGTGAATATTTGCAAAATACAATCAAGTTTATCCGTTTAAATAAGAAATATTTTGCCTTTTATAGTGTATTCAATTAAATAGGGGTTGAAAAGGATTTGCAAATTATCGTATTCTGTTTCGAGATATGTTTTACATAATGTCCCAACTTCATTGGAATTGCAGATGTATATGATATAATGCACAGAGTTACAGTATGAAGATGATCACACGTGATCTGTCTGGTGATGCAACAATAGCAAAAGCCCTTATCAAATCTTGCTATTTGATTCAGTTTACCATGTCATTTGGTATAACTCTAAGAAACCAGGACAAGTATATATATATATATATATATATATATACATTTCTCACTGTGCAACGAGTAATGCTTCTTATTTCTTGTTTCTTATTTCCTGGAATAACTCTTTGCTACCCCAACCCACCTCATATTATCACTGCTGTCTCATGGTCTCATGCATACGTTCACAGGAAGCCTCGTTGTCTTGCTCTCTGCGCCTATATAGAAGTGGATTCATTCTCGGCGGCTGATGACGCTAGACGTTGGTGTGAGCGGTGAAAAGCTCGTTGTGTTGGCCTGTGTTCAGAGAGCAGGACCACTCAGAGCGAGAGGCTCCTGGACCACGTCCAGAGTTCACGGGACGCAGCGAGAGAGTGAGAGGGGAGAGTGGCTCCGAGTGACACAGTAAACAGCAGACGGGGAGAGGAGATGGCTTGAGCTTACAGAACCTTTATTGTTCACGCACCAGCACTGTGTACACAGCTTACAGAGTCCACAGAGGAAGGGAGAAAAAAAAAACGAAGGAAAGAAATGTTGAAAGCACAGAACAGCAATAGGTGAGGTGAGATTATGTTCTTCGGGGTCACATTTGCGTAGTCAGGTGTTGAAGTGGCACTGCAATCTGGACGTTGCCTATGGATAATAAACTATTGAAACTATTGAAATATATAAACTATATTAAATAGCTGTATTACAAGTAACTGTCTTGCATTCATACAAATGATGGCCCAATTTATTCATGTCACTATCAGAACACAAATAATTTAGCACTTTTCAGACACTTTTTAGACACTGCATTTTAGACCCGGGAGTAAGACTGAACACCCTCATGGCCGTATGTTGAGTAGTTTAATTACAAATTAAAAATGTAAAAATTTACTTCCTTCCCCCATTCCAAAGACATGCATGTTAGGTTAATTGGTGTCTCTAAATTAGCCCTTAGTGTGTGACTGTGTGCGTGACTGTGCCCTATGATGGATTGGTGCCCCGTTAAGGGTTGTTCCTGCCCTTGCACCCAGAGTTGCCGGGTGGGCCCTGGCTGGCCCGTGACCCCGTGTGGATTAAGCAGAAGATAATGGATGGATGGATTATGGTAGAGTTTTTATGAGAGGAACATCATTTCCAAACAGTATGCAAATACAATGTGAAACCTGGCTGTACCTTTACTGAATATGTGAACATTAGATGTGTTACAATATAGAAACTGACACACAATTTTCAAAATGTATTCAACATTGAACCAGTTTGGTAGAATGGTCTGTATATGAAATCAGTATGCCACTTTACACTATGCCCATGCTCATTTTGCTCAGTTTGCACCTGCCTAAAAATGGCAATCATGCCCACGTGACTGCCAACCCAGCTTTAGGTCAGTGACCTTCACCTAGACCACCAGGACAGCATGGACCCCCAGTTCGATCCGGACCTCCGAGTCGTCTGTATCCTGAGATATGTTTATATTATTGTATCCAATTATTTATTGAACCTATGTTATACTGCAGACTTTATCATAATTGTGATTTATGACATACTTGGGCAACACTGTTGCCTCACAGTAAGAAGGTCCCGGGTTCAATCCCAGGGTGGAGCGGCCTGGGTCCTTTTTGTGTGGAGTCTGCATGTCCTCCATGTATCTGTGTGGGTATACTCCGGGTACTCCGGTTTCCTTCCACAGTCCAAAAAACATGTTGAGTAGTTTAATTACACCATTTTGAACAAAATGTCTTCCAGAAACTAAAAATGCCACTGAATACAGATTGTTTGCAATGAAGTAAACAATTTTATGTTGGAGTCTGCATGTCCTCCCATTGACTGTGTGGGTTTAATTCCTGCCACATTCCAAAGACGTGCATGTTAGGTTAATTGGAGTCTCTAAAGTGGCCCTTAGTGTGTGGCTGTGTGTGTGACTGTGTGCCCTATGATGGATTGGCACTCTAGTCTCATCTGGGGTTGTTCCTGCCCTTGCACCCAGAGTACCCGGGTGGGCACCAGCTGGCCCATGACCCCGTTTGGATTAAGCAGAAGATAATGGATGGATGGACATTTTCGTATTGTGAAGATACATTAAATGCAAAACTTGCTGTGATATTTTAGCCATGAATGAAAGGGCGTAGGAATTAGGATACAATACTGAGTCGTCCTGTCTCCAGATTTGCTCCGAAGCAAGTCTGGACAAATACTATTATAAAGCTTGATGTATGTATCATATATTGAACAACCCAGTCTGAATGTATCTGGAATAAACCCCTTCTCTAATTAGATCATAATCTGTCGTTAAACGTATAACATTTTTACCCAAAAACCTTCTTCGCAATCTCTGGTAATTAATATTTACCGATCAATGTTTCGCTAATCTCCTCTGATTGATCAGTGCTGTTAAATTCGGGGGAAAAATCTAATCCCGTATTTACTTCCCCAGCCTTTTTCCCCAGTCTCCTGATAATCTGTTTATGCATGCGTGGCATTGTTGCCCGAGTCTTGTTGTGTTGAGGGCTTCGGTGCGATTACCGTGGCTCAGTCTTGGCGAGCGCTCCGAGTTGTCAAAGCCTTTGATCTGAGGCGTCCTCGTAATCACTTCAAAAAGTGTCGACAGCGCTATGAGGGCTTTGCAAATGCGCCTCCGTACTTTTTTGCACTCTTTAAGCGCTTGATTCCATGTGTTTAAGGCCTGGCGTCCGTGATGAAAGAGAGGCCCAGAGCGGCGCTCTTGACACCAGACTGACAATAGTAATGGAGTATGGATGCTTTTGGCAGCTATTTTTAATATGCTACCTGGTCGCGTGGAGTGCATATTCTGTCTGGGTCTGTCCATCTTCATGAACAGTCGATGTGAGATCCTACAGCGCCATGTGCTCTGTGGACTCACCAGGAACATGAGCAGGGGGGAAAAGGAATGCCTGCGCTTTCTTCTTTAACAATAGCATTTGCATATTTTTATAGTCTCTGAAAGAAAAATAGCCGGCAGGCGAAGGGCTGCAGCGGTAGTGTGAGCTGAAAACGGAAACAGGGCAGACAGTGTGTGTATGAGAAAATGAAAGTGTGTGTGCGTGTGTGTGTGTGTGTGTGTGTGTGTGTGTGTGTGTGTGTGTGTGTGTGTGTGTGTGTGTTCACAGCATGGCCACTCCGTCCCTCGACTGCATAGTGAAGCTTCGTCCAGAGGCCCCAGTCCCTGAAGACAAGAAGGAGATGGAGAGATGAGGACGAGTAGAGGGAGGGTACAGAAGGGTTTTCTCTGCTGCAAGAAAAACAGGACAGGTTTTCTATTAGAGACTACTCGATCCACATGATGCTAACATAAAAGTGCCCCTGAACAAGTCGTTTTAAGACATAGCATAATATACTGCTCACAAAGATGGGTCTCTAACTTGTGTGAACAGTCTATTTAACATCTAGTAACATCTCTAGATCTTTCTCCATGTCAAATACTCCAGGCTCTATGAATAGTCTTGAATATCTGAAAACGACACCATATCATAATGCCATTCCATAATGAGAGACCGGCTAGCTAACTGCTAGCTGCATTTGCCAAAGATAGACATGTTGGAGTCTCAATTTGTAACATCGTCAGATTACTGTATTATTATAGTAGCCAGGCTTCTCAATACATATTTCCGTTTGAAGCATTTTGATATATTTTACAAGACTTCTGCTCCATGGCAAATCACACACTACTGTGCTAATTAGCATTGCTAGCATTAAACAGGCTATAGTACGCAGAGTTTGCAGTGCAGCTTTCGGTTAATTAAAGTTAGCAAGTGCAAGTAAACAAACTGTATTTAGTCACAGCGAGGTTAGGTTAACACAGATCATGAATTCAAAGTCACACATTTATGTAGGTAGCAGCAGCTGGCTGGTCGGCTAGTTTGTCAGTGGTAGGTGGGTTAGGTGGGCTAAATGTATATTTCTTAGCTACACTTACAATCTGGCATGAAGAAATGAGTTTGACTATATCGTTTGATGAGTTGTCAAAAAAAAAAAAACAAAGGTATGAAGCCAATTTCCCTCAGAAGGGCAGCACAGTGGTTCGGTTGCTAGCACCGGCACCTCACAGCAAGAAGGTCCTGGGTCCTTTCTGTGTGGAGTCTGCATGCCCTCTCTGTGTCTTCATGGGTTTACTCTGGGTACTCCGGTTTCCTACCACAGTTGCCATTGCCATGTTGCCATTGACTTGAATGTGTATACACTGCTCACAAGTATTAGGGGATATTTCTTTTGTGAGCAATATATATATATATATATATATATATATATATATATATAATATAACCGTTTGCTGAAATGGCCAGCGACTACAAAATAAACCAATGTACTGAGAAGAAAATTGTTATGATATTTATAAAAAAATAGGTAATGGCTACAAAATGCTTTTATTTGTATTCAGGCGTGTTTTAAAACCCTGCTTTCTATCATTATTGTAGTCCGTGTGCTTGTCTACATAGTTTGTTAGTCCCCTTTACTTTGGTCTCTAATGGTCAGGACACCCACATAACGTGCACAGATCAGCTACTATTTGGGTGGTGGATCATTCTCAGCACTGCAGTGACACTAATTTGGTGATGGTGTGTTAGTGTGTGTTTTGCTGGTACTACTGGATTAGACACCGCATTCTATTAGACACAGCTACTGTACCTTGTAGATGTAAAGTCACAGACAGCAGCTCATCTCATCTGCATTATCCCTACTGGATAGTATTCTTAGTCTATCCATGACCCTGAAAGGGTTAAAACTCCAGCAGCACTGCTGTGTCTGACTGTCACCCACTTTTACCAATGCAACACACACTTAAATATCACCATGACATCAGTACTGCAGTGCTAAGAATGATAAACAACCCAAATACTGTACATGGTCTGTGCTGGTACTGACCATTCGAGAACAATGTAAAGGGGACTACTGTTTTTATTTGTTGAACTACAAAATGCTTCTATATGGTAAGTGGAACTGATGGAAAGGGCAAGAGGTAAAATTTAAAAGTACAGGGGTCATGAAGGGGTCCTCCTGGTCTGTAACAATGTTAAGGTAGGTATAAGTGAAGGTCAGGACCCTTCAACCACATGAAAGCCAGGACCCAAGGTTTCCCATAAGAACCGTACACTGTCAATGTACAGTATATATATATATATGTGTGTGTGTGTGTGTGTGTGTGTCACAAGAACATGTTGCTGCTTAATGCTTTCCATTTCGTTTTTGTACTGTAAACACACTCTGCTGAGTTCTCTAATACTTGCATTCTGATGTAATGTCGTTACTCTGAACCGAATTTCTGTCATATCACCACACAGATTGCAAATGCAGACAGTGAAATGGGAGAGCTGCTCGTACAGATGCCTGAGGGCTGCGCTGCAAAAGCCGATAGATTATTAAGCCATACTCTATGTTTCGAAATTTTATGTTTCGCCTGTGCATTCGAATTTGTGTTTAATAGTCATTTTGGATGGGGTTGAATTCTCCTGTGTGCTTATGCAAAAATATCCACTCAGTGCCTGGCCTAGCGAGAGGCAGCTGATGGAAACCATATTGTATGATGCTCACCCTTTTACTTGTGCGCGTTTGTAGACGGGACATAGCAGATACCGATACGGCCACATAATACCCTCACACAGGGCTCTTTCGGGTTCACGCTAGACGACGTTAAAGTTCACCCGGGATGAAATAAGCATGACTGTATGCGAGTGTGGTTTCAATTTGCACTGTCACCTTCACACACACGGCGGCATTAGTGTAAAGGCATTACCATGTGCGCCGCAAATTGGGCTCATTGACCTTTCCACCTTCTACATGAGACACATATGTTCGTCTTGCTTTGGATATTATTCAGGCTCGGAGAGTTCTTAAACACGTACTGTATGCGCATTTTTAAAAAGTTAGCGCAGATGATCAAACGCCGGCGCCCCAGAACCGATGGGCTAAACTTGGCTTGCGCAGGCATTGGGTAATGTGCGGTGGGCAACTTGGCACGAGGTCAGCTCAAACTTGGTGGGCTGCTCAATGTTGCTTTTGTTGCCTTGTGGGTATGTGTGCGCATGCAGTAAGAGAGAGGGGAAAGCGCATGGCACCCGGTGCTTCTGAGCAATGGGAGAACGTATAGCAAGAGGCGGTTCAGAAGATGTATGCTAACCAATTTCAGAACAAATGGGCAAAGGCGCAGCTTGAGGAGTACTTGCATCAAAATGCATAACACGCCCATGAATCACGGCCTCCCGACCGCTGAGCGTGGTCACACATACAAAAACACGAGCACGTCACCCGCGGATTGACGTGCGCCCCGTCGTTCGCGAGCAAGGTATTTTCGGCGTTCTCTCGAAGACATTTGAGTCACCTGACTGCACATGCACCATGCTTTGGCTTTGCTCTTGGAAAGGACCGGCAGACGAGTCCCACGATGCATCTCACTTCATTTGCAGGTTATGATGAACCATCACTTTGCATCAGCGTGCAGTTCTCTCTAAATGACTAGCCAGGCAGTGGAGCTGGCAGTCACGCGGCTCCAGCAGCGCTAGCAAGCAGTGGCTGGAGCTAACTCCGGCAGCGAGCCCATCATTTATCCCTGATTGGCCTGGGAGCATAAGTGCCGGAGCCATAAAGAGGCCGACATTCCCTCCATGTTTTTTCCCCCATGAATCTCTCACACGGCACGTCGGCTACATGGTGTACAGGAGCAAAAAAAAATGGCCGTATTATTTTATTTGCATTACCTGTAATAGGCGGCGTATTGCTGGTGGTATTTATTGCGCCCGCGATGCCAGCTTTATTATAGAGTCATTAGGCTGACAGGCCTGAAAGGCTCTTTTTGCAAATTACATAAAAATATTTTTCTTTAATGCGTTCTTTGTGACAAAGATGGGCGAGTCGGTTAAATACGACGACCACACTGGGCCAGTTTCCTGAAGCACATTAGGCTTATTTTGGATTTGCAAGCATTTGCATTAGCATTTTATTCAAATCCTTTTGGCTCGTTCTTGAAACTGGTCCATGGGTGATTATGATGACTAAGTGCGCTGCCATCCTCAAACACTGATGCCAATCCAAAGCCAGTCTGCAAGTATTTCGAGATTCCAGGACATTCAATTAGTCCGTTTTCTTACGTCATCTGTCAGGAACTTGTGTTTTTTCCAACGCTACAAAAGAGCTTCTCGCTAGATTAGGTAAAACACAATAGAGAAGCGCACGCCAGAGAAAGCTCTCTTGCCTCTCGTAATACCAGCACAATCACACGTTTATGTTCCCGACTGAAGCTGGAATCGCAGGAAATCTGTCCTCGAATGGAGAAGCGAAAAGGAGGAGAGGTCATTCAGTGCACAGTGTTTCAGTGTTATCCAATTTGATTGGGATTTGGACTGATTCGTGCCGTCACGTCCCAGGGGAAATAAAATGCTTTGATTAATGTAATCCCGAGCAGGGAGCTACCACAAACCGCTCTCCAGGGAGATCGCTGCTGTTTGCCAAACAAAAACACAGGAGCCACAAGCATTGGCTACACACAGTAGCTACATTACACAGGAAACACCGTCTGCACACGGGCCATGGGGAGATGGAGAAACTCCATGCTGAATGACACTACTGATGTTTAAATATGCTATATCGATGAACGATGACCGTCCTCTTAGATGCAGTCAGCTCCAGAATTACAGGTACCATTGGTAAAGATCGGAAAACAAAAACATCTAACAAACAATAACTGAAGTATTTCCCATTTACATTTCACCTTTTTTGTATAGGCCACCTTATAGGATCATTCATGATTTAGTAGGGCCACAGTTAAAGTGTTGGACACTGGATCAGACGGTCCAGAGTACAAATCCAAGCTCTGCCAAGCTACCACTGTTAGGTCCTTCAGCAAAACCCTTAAACGGCAGTTGCGTGAACTGTAAGATTGTATGAGTTGTATACGAGCATTTGCTAAACGACTAAATGATTTCCTTTTCACTTAGGTAAAAATGTGAGTTGATGCAGAAACCAAATTCCTTTAGTCATGGATGGAGGAGATTTCGGAATACACAAATGATCCGACCTATAAAGTGTATTGACTTTCTAAAAAATAGCTACATGCCTGAAAATGGCTGTCGTTTGCACTGAAAAAAAGAAACAGGGTCTGTCCAGACTATTTAGCAAACACATTGGGGAGGATGCACACAGAGACTGAGAAAAACATAATCTAAATACACGACTGCCTGGGCAACGCCCTATTTGTATGGCATGACATAACTAAAGCATGAAACAGCAGTGTCTATTCAAGACTGGCATGAAATGGCATAAAACGATGGCAAGTTATATTAAATGTGGTTAACGATCTGTGGTGCTTGGGGGCTATTTATCCACCCCAAGGCCTTGGGATCCTTGTTATCATACATAAGTTATGGATGGCATCCTGCACCAGGAGAATTTATATCCTTGACTGCCTCTGCCAAAAAACTACAACTGGGTCAGGGTTGGACCTTCCAGCTGGACAGTAATCCAGAACATATGTCGAATTCGACACAAAAGTGCAGAGTCAAACTTCTGGCATTGCCGTCCCAGACACCTGACCTAAACTCTATTGGAAAGCTGTGTTATGAGCTAAAAAAGGGGGGGTGGGGGGTGGCACGAGAGCGGATGCAGGACCTTGGAGGACGTGGAATGATTCTAGTTTGTGGAGTGCTTTCAAATTCTGTATTCTCCAATCTCAACAAGCATCAAGGGGAAAAATATTGTTGGTACAGGAAGGTTGAAGTTAAAAAAGTGAGAATAATTATGACCTATGTGTTTTATTTTTATAGACTGATAGTACAGTACGTAGGTCATCATTAGATTTGTGGTTTTAGTACCGGTGTAATGACCGTACATAACATGTTATCGACGATTGGATCGAACATTTTCAAACTTGGATTTGTAACTCCTTATTCCACTGTTCTTCATTCCAATCTTTGTGGCATTTAGCCTTTTGACTTTGTTCCCCTCTTAAAAAACTGATCCAAAAAAAGCAAAATATTTCCACAGTAACCTATCTGCTGTTGCTGTATTTATTTTTATATTTATTTAAGCTCCATATACATATATAATCAATAATGATATATAGTCATTATATTAGTGCTAAAACATCAGTGTGTCTAATCGAATGGTGGCCTAAGACTTTTGCACGGTGCTGTAGTTAGTTAAATGTTTACATATTTCACAGACGTAGCTAATCGACCACAACAACAGACCTGCTTTACACTTTACCGAGGTTGCCAATAATTGTGGATCTGCCTCACATAATACCACTAATGAACCAAGAAGACAAAATAGTTCTTAACATCTGAAGGACTGAAGAAGAGAGAAAACTTGAAGTCTTTGGGGTAACATCAAGGATCAGTGTTGAGCCCGTTTTTATTTCCCACATATAAGCCATTTTCAGCTGCTCTTTTTATCTCTTATCTTATCAATCCAGCACAGCCAGTAGAGCAAATTTAGACTGACAGTGAAGCATTGCATAAGTAAATGGAATATTGTGAATAAATACAGACATCACCTGTGTATAGCACATATTGGCTGCGCTGTCGAAAAGCATCTTTTGGCCATCTGTTTACAATACTAAAAAAGTGCTATGTTACTGGTTTACTTTTTATTCTGTTATACCACCATACACTCTGGTCAGATACTCAACTAGGTCATCTAGATCTGTACAGCAGTGCTAGCCAATTACACCATCTTAACTGGACCATCTTGACAATATACACGCACAGCATATGTCTGGAACTTACTGCTATGAATAATTCATATTACATTCCAAGACTGGATTCAAAAGATGCATCATCTCAAAAGACGCAGGTCTCAAATAATAGCTCACGTTACATTGCATAGACTAAACAAGCTGATCCGGCACGTATGCGTTTTTGATGTCAGAGTTGCCAAATATAACATTATTAAACAAAAACCTTTGGCAGCAACTTATTTGCTTTATGCATTCGTTTGGGACACATTGTAAAGTGTTTGTTGAGGTGCCACAAAAGTATCAGTCTATTACAACGTTTCTGCCAAAGATATTTTTTTATTTGACCTATAATGATTAAAATACTTACGAATAATCAAAGCTTATGCTGACCATTTACCGTTATGATTATTGTATGCTCAAATCAAATAGGTGTTTTAAACCGTGTTGGACATTCCTACCTACAAACGTGAAGAACAACTCAAATTAGAATATGAATAGAATAAAACAAACATATACTGTTTTGGGAAATCTTATTTCTAGGGTACTACTCAGAAAATGAAGGAAATTTGCATTGTGCTAATAGGTGGCCATAAGCTTTCATTACTTATTAGCTAAAGCACTGAAGTGCAAAACTAGAGAACTAAATTTGGACTCCACAATAAGATTGGACAGAAGAGATTGGAAAAGTGTGAACGTTTCCATTTGTTTTTTTAATTCATTGTGTATGTGATAACTTAAAAAAATATCAGAAATGTATTATTATTATTATTATTATTATTATTATTATTATTATCATTATTATTGTTGTTATTGTTATTATTATTAATAATAATAATAACAACAATAATAATAATAATAATAATAATAATAATAATAATAATAATAATAATATATGTCAACACAAATTAATCTAGAACGAAATCCGTTCTTGTCACGTTTCCTTATTACTTTTTTTTCTATACCACGTTTAACGTATTTTTTCTTTTCTTTTTTTCCCTTAAGTTTTATTTACAGTGTAAAGTTTTGCATATTTTAAGAACGCACCGCGAATAATTAAATTATAACGGATTAAATTAGAATCCACAGCAAATCAGACATTTCTGTTTCTCACTCAGCGCTCGTAATTCAGAGATTCAGCTCAAATCTTTTTTGATGAATGTAAATCTTAATTCCCACTGGGTCTTCGTTTCTGAAGGTGGATTTAGAGAAAATCAATGTCGAGCAAATAGTATTTGTTTTATCCTTCGCCAGGTTATTTATCTATTCCATTACTGCGAATTTAGATAAGTCAAAATAGAATATATTTTTTTCTAGGCTACATGTAAACTAGTATAAAGTTATGAACGCTAATTATAAACATTTGTATTTTGTTTAAATACACACAAATCCTCAAAACTCATCCAAATAATTTAATTACGGATCAAAACAAAAAGTATTGTATATTTCGGTAATCAGAGTCAACTTGCTATAAGCTGAATGACATGATTCACATTTCAAAGCTTATCTTTTTTAATTGTAAGTCCTTTTTTAAATACAGACCAAACTTTTATAGGTTTTACAAAGCGGGCACATACAAGTTCCTTAAGTTTTATATTCCTCCAGATTTAGTTACATTAACCTGTAAACTAATGATATTTTTAAATAAATTGTTTTCTTTTCTTTAAAAAGTTTCTTGAGGTAAATTCACATTTGTTGTGGCTTCGTGCCTTAAAAATGTTTAAGCCCTCCTGAATCCATAGGCTATGTTTATAGGGTTGCAATGTGTAGCTCTTGTGTAGCGGGTGTACTAACAACGTTTGGTCCATAAATACCTTAATTAAAATCCTTTCAATCACTTTAACTAATTAATGACCTGGTCGCTTGGTATTAAATGGTTGCCATTTGTCCAAAACGCAATCATT
This sequence comes from Parotocinclus spilosoma, assembly GCA_033117975.1. Lineage (NCBI taxonomy): Eukaryota > Metazoa > Chordata > Actinopteri > Siluriformes > Loricariidae > Parotocinclus > Parotocinclus spilosoma. The sequence goes on along the minus strand of JAVSBV010000017.1, from coordinate 473,444 downwards.
TTCAGTAAACACGTTCTTACATATGTTTCTATAAAAAGAAAAAACCTTACTGCTCCTTCACTTAGCAGGCGCGCTCCCGCGAGTAAGCGCGCCACCTGCTGGTACTTACACGCGCCTTGAGACGTCACCCGACCGTAAATTCGGATTCCAGTCAAATTAAAGCGACTTCGAGTTCGGTCAGACCGGTGCGGGCAAGAAAAAACGACTGCGCTGGAGTACAACGGCAGTGAGGGGTCAGTTTGACGGTCTTGGCTTCTCTAAAGGTCCTTTTATCTCGACTCCAGTGCACAAACATATAGCTTAATGCGACCAGTGTTCCCTCTTTTCTTCCACTCACCATGGCAACCCAAACGCGCGCCTCTGCAATGCGAGCGACGGGGCTTTATTTGGGGGAAGAGATGGCATGCAGTTAACCCGAGAGTAAACGGCAACGCGTATGGTAAAGAGGGAAACGTGTGCACTTCGCATCCGTTAAATATAACCGTAGCTGTGATGGAAATATGGCACAAAAAAATGCAAACGATTTGAGCGTTGTTGATGCTTTCGCGTTTTGCGCGTGCACAAACCCTTCCCTTTTTAGTGAAGTCATTCTTCCTTGCTCTCTCTGTGTCTGT
>JAVSBV010000017.1:445473-461723 GCA_033117975.1 Parotocinclus spilosoma | reverse complement strand
ATAATAATAATAATAATAATAATAATAATAATAATAATAATAATAATAATAATAATAATAACAATAATAATAATAATTATTTTCTTGTAATATTGTTTTTCTGCTACAATAATAATAATAATAATAATAATAATAATAGTGCAGAAAATCCAGTCTCGTTTTCTTGGGTTTATTAGTTGTCCTTTGCCAAGCTGGTTGATGTTTAAGTATTAAGTTTTATTATCCAGTCCCTTTACTGTGCTCTGTTTGTTTTTGTTTTTTTAAACATGAGTGGAATCTCCAGTCCAGACCAGCTTCTTTATTTTGTCTGTGTGTGTACAGTTCAACATTATGGGTCTCATCAAGCCTGCTGTGTTTTCCCTACTAGCTGCTTGTAATCAGGCTCGCGAGCTCTCCTCGGGATTGTGGCCTGTTTAAACGGAGTGCTCTGCATCCTCAGTTGTCACTCAGCGCGCTCGCGGTGTCTAATGAGCTGTCGCGCGGCGTCTCCTCCGTTTGATAACGAAAGTGTGCATGCACAGACCTGCTGCAACCGACAACGGCATCCGCGTTTAACACGAAGCTTAGTCCAAATTCCCCTTCTGCCACGGGACAAGGCATGGGGAGAGGGTGAAATTGCACGCTTCGGATCATATGCCCCCCTCAGAGGGGCATCAAGACCCAGGGCCTGGCTGCCGCGTGCCCTGCGCCGCTTCACGCTAATAAAATATTCAAATATGCATCGGGGTGAAGCGGCGCGCGGCTTGACTTTCCTTTCTATAGAATGGCACAGGTGAGGGGGAACGAGCCAATGATCCGGAGCTCAACAACATTTAACACCGCGAGGCCTCTTTAAAAGCATCTTATAGAGCATATAGATTATAAGTGGGGTTTTGGGGGGGGGGTTATAATTTATTAGTAGTATTTTTTTTATTTTTTTTGGGGGGGGGGCGCAAATGTCACTATATAGTCACTTCTTCTGTGACTATATTATTCTATTTAATTAGGCTTACATTTTATTTCTTCTTGAATACTCAACTTATGATCAAGAGGATTAAAAACTGTCAAGTCTGGTTAGAAACAAGTCCGGGTTTTATCAAGTCTGCAGATCAAATTGTGAAAAACGAAAATAATACATGAACATATTTTGGGAAGACTTTTGGAACAACAAATATACTTCACTAAAGAGTTTACAGGAAGTCCGTTTATACTTTATCTGGCATAAAACCGAATTTTGGTTAAAACAAAGCAGGAACGTTTTGGAAAAGATAGCATTTAAATACAGATTTTGCATAACCTAATAATTATCTGGCTGTTTTATTTGTACTGAGTTTAAACTTATATATTTTAACCTGCCATCTACTGTAGACTAACTTAAGAAAAAATGAAAGCAACATATTTTGAGGCTATATTTTTTGAGGATATATTTATAGTTTAATAGTTTAACTACTTAGCGTTTACCCACACTAACTATAACAAGAACACATTTTGGGGAGATTATATTTTGATCAATGTTTAATTAAATACCCTAATTTATTCTTTCATACGTAAGACAATATGTTCTATGGATTTATAGGATATTTACGTGATCTAGACTAACACCAAAAAACAACAACGAACTCTGAAATCATGAAATCTTTTTAAAGACTGGACAGGCCTTTACTCACTAATCACTTAATGCAAATCACTACTGCTTTGTACAGTATGTCTATTATAACAGCCTACAGCCAATATTAAATAAAAATATAAACATAGTATATTTTATATGTATTGCAAACAAGACTAACATATTTTCTGAAATACTATACACTATCACTTATATACAGTATCATTTATGCTTATTGGGTTTACCACACTTTATGACTAAACTAAAAGAACATATTTGTGAGAGTTTATATGTTATTAGACATGTCATTATTAAGTCTGTTATCATATTAAATACACTTGATGTATTCTTAAATATTGAGTGATATTAAAGTTACGAGGTGCTTTCTATGCGTTGTATTATATGTTAAAATATTCCATATACGAAGAATAAACTATATTTAATTTTCTAATATGCTGTTCACATTTTGGCAAGGTTCTTGGACCAACGATTCTACTTCATTAGCAATGCTGTAGAGTTTAAGTCTGTTGACAAGGTTCACCTGGAAAATACTTTGGACTAACTTAGACTAACTAAAAACGAGAATTAGGAGAATTTCTGGAATAGCTACTCTGTTTCTCTAGAGACTTGTATAAGATCTAAGTCTACTGTACCCTATTAAATAATTTATTATTTCATTATGATCAGAAAGCTTGTTTGGAATAATCCTATAGGATTGCTCGACACAAAGGATAACCCCAGAAAAAAAGGAAAACAAGTTCTAACGATATTTATAGTCTGATTTATTTTAGAACAGAGACAGGGCAACACAATTCTACACTATCATACTTTCTGTAGTCACTTTCTAGGCTACTGTGTGTACTGGGACCATTAAAGAGATACCATGATGGTCCTGGATGTATCAGACACAGAGAGCTTTTTTTTTTTAAATAAACGCAAATAATAATTCAATTTTTTTATTCATTAAGATCAATAATCTAATCCCTGGAACGAAAGTCATATCCCCTGCTCTAGCATATTTAAATAGCTATCTTTATCCTTCTCTCTATATTCTTCATTAGCTTGCTATGAAACTCACCATGATCATATAGACTATAACTTCAGCAGGAATAGCAAAACTGGAATATATTTGACACATTTCGTGAAATTTAGAATCATATTTGACATAGAGGAACTTCTCTTTGAAAAGCTAAGAATTCAACTATTATTTAGTCAGCATTATTTTAAGAGTAATCCTGGATTATGTCTGTTATAGATGTATAGAATTGATGGAAATATAAGCAATAGGCCTGTTATGTAATACTACGGACGTGTGTGTATACTGTGTAAGTCTGCATAGCCCGATCTATTTTTTATTTTAATATAGTGTATCATGAAAACACAATAGAACTGTTATACAGAACTGTTATAGAATGTCTTTATTCTTGTTATATGCAGCCACAGTGTTTATTCTACGCGTTGGTGAGTCCTATATTGAACAAAGTAGAGTCTTTACTTGTAAATTAGTTTTTGATCTGTTAAAATTAGGCTGACATCATTACGAAACAATTGCATTGGGTCAAACGACATTATTGAACACCACCTCAGATCTAAATTTGCTGGATTTACTGGTTAAATATGCGATAACATTGTGCTTCATTCCCCTGACCCAGTAAGTATGGTATATTGGATAATGGGTTAAGTATGCGTTTTTCAGTACATAAAAAGTCTACACAACAACCTTGGAGAGTGCGAATATTTACAAAAAAACCTTATGTAAAGAAGGCGCCCGAAGAAACGCGCATGAAGTATTAGTGATCTTTATATACTTAACATAAACTACAATTCCCTTTTTCTAGCTTTAGATTTGTAATATATTATATGCCGGTTTTAAAATATACCTGATATGTTTTATTCATTAAAACTGATTAACTGATCCTGTACTCATTTTGTTATAAGGATTTTAAGCTTATTATAGTTTATCTGTATCCTATATTTGCTTACTTGGCCTATTTGGGATCTAATATGTAAAGGGAATTATGTGTTTATGTAGATGATCTTTATAATAATAGGCAACGTTTAATTCATATCATATAGTTTGACAAAAAGTGGAGACTCGCATGCTTATGTAATAAATTATTACAATTCTGTCTTTTGTTAGTATTGTTTCTGTTATGCGGTTATTTACAATGGTCTGCTATTTATATTTGAATGGCTGTCCTATATTTTAAAGCCCAGTCTACGAGTTTAAACCCACTGTAATCCAGTGTCCATTTTATTGCTCTATCACGGCCCAACAGCGCCACCTGCTGTCCATGACAAGCACTGTCGCAGGACGATTGCTTCCAAAATGCCACACTGCTCACAAAGATTAGGGGATCTTTCATTGTGCTGGTTCATTTTTGTAATCAGTATAGCCACTTTTTAAAGTTCGGTCTAACACGTATTTGTTTCGATATTAGCTCAAACCATCATTGTTTGTCTGGGATTTGAAATCGGATGCTGTCACTTGTCAAGAATTCTTATGAAGTTGCTGTCGCTCTTCACTTCAACATCGCCAGGCTATGATTAATACGTTAAAGTCTTTTATTAGTCTATTTTATTATTTCTTCTTTTTTTTTTTGTATAATCAAGAAAGAAAGACATGTATCTAAGAGTCATTTACTGAAAAAAAAATCATGATCCAATAAGTATACTATGTAGGTTGTGTATCTTTTTCTAATCTGATAATACACCCGTTTTTAAGCCTTTTTTTTAAGCAAAGGTTTTGTACTGGTTAAATGCTACAAGCCATAATGCCACAGGACAGACTCAATGGGCGTGGTTAAAGATGAGCACCAACATCCAATGTGTTGTATTCACTTCATCGTAGTCTACAAATAGGACACTTACACTAAAATTACAAGCAATTCTAAGATGCACTGTAACATTTACATTTAGTAGACACCCATATCAATCCAAGCAATTGTGTGTTAAGGACCTAACATATGGGACTTGAACCCTGAGCCACAGTATCTTTGAACCAGGGATGTAAGCGTTTTAAGTTTTCACCAATGTTCCTTCATGAACCTTGTTACCAAGACTGCCAAACAGGATTAAATAGTATGTCTTAAGGCGGGACAGTTACTTATAGTTTCATAGAGTTTGAACAGGGTTTAAGTTCCAGCACGGACTATGCCTATGTGGAGTTTGCATGTTCTTTGCATGTCATAGTTTTCCTCCCATATTCCAAATATATAACCTTAGATCAATTGTGATCTCTAAAGTACCATCATTTAAACAAGTGTGTGTATCCTGTGATGGACTGGTCCAGAGTTGGGTCCCGCTTTCTACCCTGTGCTGCCAGCCCCAGCTCCCAACAAATTGGATTACAATTATTTATAATAATAAATGAATGAATGTGTTAAGATGCCACAGATAATATTGGTAATGATTGCTAATCTTTTTGTCTGGTATGATTTAGATTGTCTTTAATTACTTGTATTATTCTTGTTATTTTCGATATTTTTATTGTAATGTGTACAAGGGAGCTGTCGTGGTGCAGCAGCTTTACGTCATCGAATGCTGCTCAGGTTTGGCATGAATTTGAAGAGTTTGAAGAAGAAACACAAAGGGGCAATGATTTGTTTTGTAGGTTGCTGCAGCTACTACCATATATCTAAAGAGGTAGGTGTGTTTTGATCTAAATGTCTCCTGGTTCCCCACAGTGGCCTTCTCTGATCTAGCAGCTCAGACATGATCTACTGCTCAGATGAATAAACAGAACGGTGAAATAGTCTTGGGCCACCATTAGATTTGTTGTTTAAGCAATCATGTAATGGCCATGTATAATTACTTTTTAGTCTATTTATTAGAACACAAAAATAATATGCAAGAAATTTGTATGAAGTATTAAAATCTGAAGGAAATAGCTTCTTCAGTCACCCGAATTTAATGTGACCTCCCCTTACATTTAAGCAACAGCAGCATCTGGCAGCTTCATGTCAACTTGACCCTTCTACAGTCTGAAGCAGCTTGATCAAGAACGGTCTTTTTGAAAGGGTAGCAGCCAAGAAACTGCTTTTCCAGAATGGGAACAGGCTGGAAAGGCTAAGCTATGCAAATGCACACAAGGATTGGAATGAGGATCAGTGGAAAACTATATTATGTATGGCGAATCCAAGTGTGATTTTTTTGGGTCCAAGTTAAATTTTTTGTTATATATCATCATTCAATTGCAAAAACAACACATCTAACGGTGGCCTAAGCATTTTTACAGTTCCGTATGTGGCTTCCTTGCAGCCTTGCAGGCTTCCAAATATGAGTGGAATACATTTAGCGTGAGAGCTGAAGGAATCTTTGAACTATTCTGATATAAAAAGTCACAGACTGGCACTTGGCCATCGCCTCTTCTGATCCATTGTAAATACCGCTTAATGCAAGTTCCCACAACATGCACATGCAAACAAACACACAAAGTCCCATGCAGAGTCGAGCTCATCCCATTGCTCAGATAAACACGTGCGTTCTGATACATGAATGGATTAAGCAATATGTTTGGGGAGGGTTGGGACATGCTGGCTGATAGAATTACTGTAAACTCAGCAGCCCAGAGAGTGTGTTATGTGCGTATGCAGGCAGGCAAAGAGACGTCTGCTGGGATTAGTTTCTAATTAACCAGGCAAGGTAGAGAAAAGAGCCGAGCTCTATTTAGCTCCAAGGGTTGCATTGTTAACCATTTTCAGGTCGTAAGCTTTTAATAGATTACTAATGGTCGGACGCAGGTATTTCAGATTAAGTTTTAATGCCCCAAGTCACAGTGAACAGGCAGGTTTCTGGCTCAGCATCTCAACTCGAGAGTTCATAGAGGCAATGTTTGTAAATTGGAGCGGAGGAGAGCAGGAGGGAGTCAGTAGGTTCATCTGGGTCATCAGTTAAGAGTCAGTATGTTTAAACACACACCACTGACCACCCTGAGTGACAGGCAAACTAAGTGCAAGAACTCACTGGTGTGTTACGGCTCGTTCAACCCCAACCACAAGAGCAATCAGCATGGTCTCACACTTGCAACTGAGTAGTATTTCAGGCTCCGCTCGTAAATTGCGAAAGTACAAGGGTGGGAGTGTGGTTCAGATTTCTTTGTATACAAATTCGCAAAAAATCACTGTTCAATTCTCACACCTTTCTGTGCAAGATTTACAGTTACGGCATTTAACAGATGCATTTGTCCATAGGGGCTTACGACAGTAAGACGACAGTCTTACAATTTAGGCAATGGTGGGTTAAGGGCCTTGCTTAAGGACCCAACTGTGGCAGCTTGGCAGATGTGGGATTTGAACTCTGGACCACCAGTCCAGTAGCTTAACCGCTAGGCTACCACAGTCCTATCAAGTGCAGGTGATATGAAGATTCTGTAACAACTGCAATGCTTAGAGAGTCTAACTGTTTTTTTTATTGCCTTGCCTCTGTTACAATGATCCTAGAGGTTAGATTTCAAATGAACCTGACTTGTGCTCCACTTGTGTCCAGTGCAAATGGACTGTTATAGGAAAGCAGAACTGAACCAGTGCCATGGTTAAGGCACTGTTACTGTTAACCAGGTTGAGTCAAGACTGCCAAAGCTTCCACTGAAGGGTACTTAAGCAAGATCACTAACCCACAATTGCTTGGGCTGAACCTTGTAATATTGTATCACTTGTAATTTGATATGGAGAAGAGCGTCTGCCAAGTGACCATACGTAAATGTATCACCTATCGTTTCCCTTACACCGAAACTAAAACATCTTTTGCACTACAAATGTAACCACACTATGCACTCATTCCCAAGTCATTACACCCTTTATTCCCTGAAATAATAGTAATTAATTGGTGTAATACACAAAGGACATAATTATCTTTTTTCTCTGCAAGGCTACATTTAATTACCGTAATTGTTCCCCAAGCCTTGTTCAAAACGGGGCGTAGCCAAGACAATCATAATGCATTATAGACTAATCCCATATTTGATTTTCAATAAAGGCGCTAGAGGTATCAAACAGGGGAAGGAAAGAAATAACAGTCAAACATGTTGCAATTGTTTTAAAGTCCTTTTTTCGATACAAAAGAAGTGACGCGAGGGGCAAAAAATCCCTAAGATCCATGAATAAACTTGTTTCCACCAGCTGCAGGTCGGTCTTATCTGGGCAGGCATTAGACGTGTTAATAACTGCCAGATTTAGCTCTTTCCCCTCGCAGGAGCAAGAGCAAAAGTACTGATTAACGGGAGTTCCTGTGAAGTACGGCCGTTCTCTGCATGGCTCCTTGAGCGCAAGATGGAGTTTAATAAGTAAACAGAGAGCGACAAGAACAGGAGTTCTGATCAGAAGCCCGTCAAATTCCCCATGCCAGCTGATTAGCCTGGGACGATTGGACCTGGTAATTGCGCTGCCTTGACCCCCTCTAGGCAAATATTAGATTTTAGTGATTTAACCTTTAGCGGCGGGTTTAAATTGCCAGCGCAGATGTTGAGCGGTAGCTGGAGAACTCCTGTCCTCTCATCAGAGACGGGATGGTCTTTAGACTTTGCCCTTATTGCCCTCCTCTCAACCAGGGGCTGCTCTTCAGGCCTGATTGGTGATTTCTTCAATATCATCATCTCTATGATCATCATCAAGATCATCAGTGGCTGCTTTGTTGTTGTAATTAGAATGAGGCTCTTTTTCTGTGCTGCTGCCATCCAGTACCATCGAATGCGGTTTTGTCGGACTATCATGTTTTTTTTTCTCTGACTAACATCAGGAGCCAATTATGCCTGTGAAGCAAAACATGAGAACGCCAAATATGTAAGCGGTTTCAAGGGTAGGGAGATGGTGGTGGATGGACCCAGGGGAGACCCCAATGGCCATTATAGGCAAACAGGCAAGGGGATAAGGTAGTAGGAAGTTTTTCTTGGGTCACTCTCGAAGTCTAGGGTTACCCTCGTCCTGTCTGGGATCCCAAACCTCTTCCTCCCAAACGGCCAGCAGCTGAATCTCATGGCCCCTCTCACTGCGCTGCACAGTAATGGCTTCCTTCCTCCCGCTGCCCCTCCTTTTCAGACACTCACCTGGGGAAAGAAGTCAGACACAAGACTGGCGAGGCGAAAAAGACACTGGCCTTTTTATCCATGGGAAGTAGGGAAGGAACCCTTAACTTGTCTCAGGGTGGAAACCCAATACAACCGCTCCTCTGGTGAAGAGGGTGCACTCGGGGGTTGGAGGGGAGTGTTCGGAAGGACTGAAAAGTGGTTCCATCTGAGACTCATAACAGGTATCTGACATACATTTTTAGATCCGTCTCTGTTGTTTCCTGAAACAGAGGAGCCCGCAATGAGAAATAGCCAGAAAGGAAGAGGGAATGTGGACGTTGGAGATTATATTCATACATTTTCAGTGAATTTACTTCATCTTCATCCAAACAGCCTTCAATCGTAATGTATCAACTCTATGCAAGCGTAAAACCATACACATTCCTCAACGTCCCAGGGGAAGGAACGTCAAATAAATTCAGTTTCTCATCAACAACAGAATAGAATGCATGTGCACCGCTCCAAAAAGTCTCAAACCTCAGTGAAGAACAAATATGTGGGCCCTGTGTACAAGTTATAAGGGAATGAAGGACAAGAAAAAAACAGCAGCGCTCTACTTGGCTGTAGATACATGATCCCATGAGCCACTACAGGATACAATAGCTGTGCTGGCTTGGGCTGAGCGTTCATCTGATCTAAATCATTTCAATCTTCCTTTATCACCGGTGTGTAGGGAGCGATTCCCAGGTAGCCCCTCACCTCCTCCTTCTCCTCCTCCATCCCAAATTCCTAATATCTGTAGATAGCCATGGCCACGTCCCAATTTGCCGTGCTGCTCATTTCGGTTTCATGCTCTGCCACAATTGCTTTGTAATTAGTCTGATATTGATGAGGCCTGAGTCCAGCAGGTAATCGCCTGGCACTTCGGCTTCTCTCTACTTCTCGAGCCAAACGTCTCTATTTATTACACCGATTTTGCTATCAATTAAAAGCCTACTCTCTCTGAGCAGTTCTAGAATAACCTGAGAAGTTATTTGCAGATTTAACAGTTAGGGATACGGAAAGCATGGTTAAAAGTCCTCAATGGACAAGGAGGGAAGCATAATGAAATCAGAGAAGTCATATATTAAGTTAGTTGTGCCAAATCTGTGAGTATAGCACAGAGATTTTTATGAGTCCTTGAGTTTGTGTTGAAAAAAATATGATTTTGCAATGATGATTACATACGGCATGTACATCCTAAAATGTTAAATAAACATCTTCAAAAATTAAGATGGAGATTAGGAGGGCAAATTAAATAAATCAAATAATAATAGATATTAAAGTTAAGATATTAAAAAGGAAGCTCATTTGGTTAGGGGTCAGATACAGCTGATGGAAACCCCAGTTCTTGTCCTAAAAAATGTACAAATATGCTAATGTATATAACCATATGGGAAAAACAATAAATTAAGCTCTATAAGAAAAATCTAGTCTAAGTAAATTTGTATTGTTAAACTGTACTGTAACCAAACTCCTTTTCATATTTTCTCTTCTCAGATACTTAAAATATTTGATTTTACATATTGACCTCCTGGAATGTTAAATTAGGTTTAATAGGTTTCGTTTTTGGTCAGAACTAGTCATCACATATTAAAAGTGCCATTTTTCTATTCAGGATGGAGACTCATGCTGTAGGATGGAAGGAAAATCTGTCCATGCTAAAACTCCAAAAAGTATCAATTTCATAAGTTAAAAACAGGGTGAAGCTTTTTAGTTTCTTAGGGGCTTATAGCCAACCTGGTAAGTGTGAGCTAATTTGACCTACATATAATTTAGCTTTTAGACTACAAACGGTTACAAAGACTTTGGCAGTGGTATTAATAGAGCACTTTCGTTAGAAATCTCCTTTGAATGTACTGTTGACATTTGGAGTGACATTTAGCGAGGTTTTATATATATATATATATATATATACAGTGTTCCCTCGCCACTTTGCGGGTTTTAAAAAAATAATAATGGAAAAAATATATAGTGGATTTTTGCTGTTTTGCGGGTTTTTGCGGAACTCGATGTGTAGTACGTGTGATATAGTTAATGTATACATATACATGCATTTGATGAGCTTTTACATGTAAAAAAAATCACATAATTTATAAAAAGATATATAAAAAAATATTAATTCTAACAATAAAAGAATGCTATAATTCATCAAATATTACGATTTACAGTAAAGAGCGTATTTACTCAGTGGATGAATACTCACCAGAAACGAGAAGTAACACTAGAGCATCGGCCACCTGAGTCACTATTTGGCAACATGACAAGTTTTTATCTGCGGTTTTGTGTTCGCTGTTTGTGAAAGTTTCATTATGGACTGAATTCAAGCTCTACGATGTTACCCAAATGTTCTGCAAGTTCTATGGATAAAATAGTTTATAAATACTTAAATAAATATAGTGTCCCTACTTCGCAGATTTTCGTTTATCGCGGGTGCTCCTGGAACATAACCCTCACGATAAACGAGGGATCACTGTATATATAAACCAAGTTTTTTACACATGGTAAATGTGTATGTATTTCTAAAACAAACAAAAACACAAAAACAATGGCATATATTTATTGTGACTTCCCTTTACACTTAAGCAATAGTAGCATCTGTGAGCTTTACCAGGATGAAAAGTAGACCCTTATATAGTAAGGAATTGTCTTTTCAGAAGGGTAGCAGCCAAAAACCCCTTTTTTCAGAAGGGGAACAGGGTGCAACAACTAAGAAATTCTATAGCTCACAAAAATTGGAATGAAGATCAGTGGAAAAGAATAATATGGAGTGACAGAGTTTGAAATTCGAAATTAGTCATAGACAAAATGTTATATGTCGTCATTATACTATTATTGACACTACTAACTAAATATAATGCGCCCTAAGACTTTTGCACAGTAATGTATATATAAAAACTCTAAGTGTTTACGATATGGCTTCCGTATGTTTTGTTTGTTAGAATATACATTCTGTAGGTTCTGTGGTTTTAGAGCTTAATTATAAATTAATTTTATCATGAAAACAGCTGTTTTTAAATACACAAATTTAGTCATACCTTGATAACAAACATGTATAGATCCTGAACTTAGGGGTACTGGCCCTGGCAAGAGCTGCAGGGTTACCAGCACCCTTTTTGCTCAGACACATCATGATCTTTTAAAAAAATCGAATATCTGTTAACGCTTTGATATGAACCTTTGGGACAGGTTTTTTTTTCCTTTGTGCGTATTATATATTTAACACGTTTCCTTCTTTCGCCATGCTGTTATATCCTTCCCATCCCTAATCCAAGTGTTTTCTTTCCAAATTGTCCTTTTGTGTCTGCAGATACATATCATTTGTTTGTCCTTGTGTTTTTTTCCTTCTGGCTTTGTTTGACGTGTGTGTATGTGATGCGTATTATTCAGTCGCTGTCTCCTGGGCCGGGAAGGTCTTGCGTGAATTACCGTGTGCAGAGTCTCTGGGCAGCTCCATGCTGAGGCAAGGACACCATGTGGCCCTCGCTCATGTCCCGCGGCTGCTTTTTCCAATCACAGTTTTCCCTCTGCAGCGCTCCCTGCAGATAAGAAGCCAATCATCGTCGGCTTAGGCACATGTGCTGGTTCATGCAGGGCAGAGGCATCAGGGGGACGATAATGGGTGGTGTAGTGGGTGGGGGGGGGGTAGCTGAGTAGCCCTGGGGCAAGAACAGATCACTGGCACCCATGACAAAGGCACACATGCATACACATTCACATAACATTTTGTGTTTTTACTCTCTTCCTCTTTCCCCGTTGTCCACCTCTTTTCCCTCCTTTGCCCCCAGCTGCCGTGGGTGTCCAATACGTCGATCAATACGTTCTCTCAGTGTTTGATAAATTTGATTTTGATTCATTGAATGCCTCGTGAGATACAGGCACACGTGATGCTTTTCTAATGCCAGATTTCCCTCAATAGTCTTCACACTGGTTCCCTTGTGGATTTTCCACTGCACTAAAGCTTCAATATTAGGTCATTGAGCTGGTTTTTAGGGGTGAATGGTGCATAAATGGGGGTGCGAATACCAGCGGAAAAGCAGCTCCGAGCATGCTGCCCCATGAATGTGATTGTGTTGGCCATAACTCAGCAGTGCTAAGTAGTATAACAGCTTTAAGGCGAGACGGTGAGATGCGCTTATCCTGGCACGAGCCAGTAAGGATATTAGGAAATCGCTGTAAAGCACTGTGGAAATTGTGATTACAATAAGCCCTGAACCACGACCACTAAAGGCTCAGTACGTCTCTCTTTCACTCTTTCTTCTGCTCACTTCTACATGCTCGTTGTATGTTTGCTCAGTTTTTTAAATATTCAAATTCTTCTTAATAGCAACACTACTGCAGTTCATCCCATTGATTCTGGCATTGCACTCATGTTCTCAAAATAGACACGCTTCTTTCGCTTTTCAAGGATTAATGACTTTCTGGACTGAGCCTACAACCGAGCCATGAGCGAAGGGGAATTCTGATTAATCCGTAGAAAAGGCGACTAACCCATAGGCTGCTATAGTAAGTATTAATCCTAAAATCAAACCTCCAGAAAAGCGTGACGATATAACATAGTTTCAGTAGTGAAGTACATCTGTTGTCTAAATAGATGATCTAAACTTTAAAATGTTTAGTATTTGTCACTGTTTTTAAGGAGGTGGTAACTTCAGGGTCCTGCAGATGTCATTGCACGATGATGTTAGGGCTATGACTATCTTCGGGGTGCGTGATGGGATTCATAAATTGAGAAGAGGTGGTACAGTGCAGTGAATGTGTCATCGATGTGCGGAAAATGCATTGCATTTGGGCATGAATTAGCAGGTGTGTGTAAGCATATGGTCATTGGGGTCTACCAGGAGTCGCATAACTTAGAGTCTACAGGAAATTCTTGTGAATTAAATAATAGTCGGTTTGTTTCCAGGCAAGAAATGCTTGCCAACATAGGTATTTGTTGTAAGTCAACATAGGTATTTCAAACATTCCAGTTCTGAAACAACAGGGAATTGCATATCATGAACATATGGAGAAGAGTGCCATGCAAGAGATCTTACCTTTTCCAGTTTGCAAAAAGACAGAAAAGTGGACTGTTCGTGACTGAAATCATGTTATTTGGCCTGATGAATTTCATTTCTTTATATGAATGATGTAATGTGTCATGTTCCTCAAATACCCCAAGAAGCCTTCAATAAGAATTGCATGTGACGTGTGATTGTATGTGGAGAATGGGAGCGTGTTTGAATTATGAGGAAATTGTCCCATTGGTTGAGGTGACAAATTTATTCTGATGGATTCTTACATTTACAGGGCTACAAATGTGATTGATTAGCATGATGAACATTTAGGAGCAGTCACACATCTGGACTGACCTGCAAAACCCCCACATGAGAACCCAGCCCTGCTTTGGACTGGCATCTTATTCAATGTACATGCTCCCCTTCACCGCTTAAATTCTGTACTCCAGACCCTGAGCGGCATAAGCAGTATTACAATAAAAATTTTTAAAAAACACACAATTACATTTAGATGTGATCAAATGTATTAGATAATATATCTAATATTATAATATATTTATATATTACATATAGAATATTAGCTTGAATATGAATACAATTGTAATATTGTTGGCTGAGTGTATAATAAAGATGAGCGAACATTAATCATGCAGTGAAGGACATCTCTTAATTTTAGAACAATCCTCGTCAGTCACACTCACACATTTATTGTGAACAAAAATCATTTATTCAGAATGTTGGACTGAAATTGTGTAAACCAACATAATGAAATGGAAGACATGCAAGCTCCACACATGAGAAGTCCCAGGTCAAGATTGAACTAGGAACCTCTGGAACGGTGCACCAACTGTGTTAACCACTCGCGCCACCATACTGTCCTACAAAGATATTAAGGAGATCTTTTGGAGGTGGGTTTTCCTATAAATGACTTAAATTATTTACAAATAGAAAACATTTATTGTGACAGTAGGCCAATTTGTCACACTTATCCAGTAACTTAAATAAACCGGAACACTAATTATTAGGCTGCATACATTTACGACATTTAGCAGACGCCCTTATCCAGAGCGACTTACAACGTATACAATTTTACAATCCAAGCAATTGTGGGTTAAGAGCCTTGCTTAAGGGCCCAACTGTGGCAGCTTGGCAGAGGTGGGATTTGAACCTTGGACCAGGTCCAGAGGCCAGTACCTTAACCACTAGGCTACCACAGTCCCACAATGCATCCCAAATACAAACACTTTGTATGTACATTTTTATTTCCTTTCAATTAATTTCATTTGTATTAAATTTCATTTCATCAAATAAAATTAAATAAATGAAATGTACATTTTAAGATCCAAAATGGACACTGATCAGACATTACCGTATTCACATAGTTTAGATTTACTGTATTCTCATAGTTTAGATACTTTAAACATATTGTTTAGTTTTAAGCCAGAATATGAATCAAAACATTGATTGGTATAAAGTTAGACTTAAAAAGTTCAGCTTAAACCTCACACCTTTCTAACGTTCTGCTTTAAGCGGGATCTTGCAGTGCTGACTCATCAGAAACAGCCACCTAAACGAAGATGGGTGGAAACCAAATAAAAATAATGTTTGAGTTTGGGGAAGGTCTCTTATTTACTTTTTATAGTTTGCACAAGGAAGTGAAAGAAACTGGTCAGAGCCACACAAGCACCAGACCAACAAGTCCTTCTTTAACCATGTTAAGCTAACATATGATTTATGCCTAGCACTGTAACCCCCTATAGTGAATTAGAGACCAGAGGTCGAGTCTATTTTTCTTAGAAAGCAGCAATGTGCTTGTAGCTAAAGCTTTAGTGCAAACATAGTCCATCATGGCTTTGACGAGCATAGCATGTGGACTGGCACGAGCCAGAGGCTAGCAGCCCTTCAGATTGATGAATGTGCCTGAGTACTTGCTCCGGCCCCAATACCACAGAAGGCTGAAGACAGAGCATTGATCTGCAACATAGCACATGCCTACGGAGCCGGAACAGCCTTTTGAAGTCCATGATGCTGCTAATAAATGGCTAATTACTAATTACCTTGACAGACGGTAGTGAAGAAGGAAACATCAGGCAGTAATGATTAACACTTCAGACAGAAACAGAATTACTTTCAAGACATTTCAGAACACGGATGGACCGTAAACCTGACATGTCAGAACTTTCAGTCTTAGTGTCAAAGCTCCGATGTGGTTTTTCTCACTGAATCGAAGAGGCAGAAAAACAACGCAAAGGGGAACGACTGAAAGCATTCCATAGCCTTATGAAAAAGATTGGGCACGCCTGGTCAAATGACGTGTGCTGATTTAATCTTTTTTATTTTTTTCTTCATAAACATTTCTATGTTAACAATATGTGTTACTGTATTTGAAGATAAACCAGACCTAGGAGAAGATCATTGTATCCAACTTTACAGCCCTGTAGCCAAACTGTAACTCGAACTTGCTCTCATGTTTATTCTATCCATATGCAATTACAGCACATACAATACAGTCGATTCCGGTTAATGGGACCAAATCGGGATGCGACGGTTTTGGTCCTAATAACCGGCTGGTCCGATTAAATGAACATGCCCTATGTTACAAGACGGGACGTGCTATGTAACATAT
>JAVSBV010000017.1:434406-445373 GCA_033117975.1 Parotocinclus spilosoma | reverse complement strand
ATAAACATTTAATATGTTACATAGCACGTCCCGTCTTGTAACATAGGGAATGTTTGTTTAATCGGACCAGCCGGTTATTAGGACCAAAACGATCGCATCTCGATGTGGTCCCATTAACCAGAATTGACTGTATATGTATACAATTTTTCCAGTTCCCAACATGTCAGTGCATCTCTACTGCTCATCTCATGTATATAATATAATACTTATGAACAGTTACTCTCCACTGCTATTTCTCCAGCCCCTTAGCAGACAGATCTGTATTTCCTCGGCTGTGTGGCGCAAGAACCTGGCGGCAGCCGGGCCCGAGAAGTTTTCAGAGGAGTTCATAAAGAAACAGATCGAGGACTTCAATATTGGAAAACGACACCTGGCAAATATGATGGGAGAAGACCCTGAGACGTTCACACAGGAAGACATTGATGTAAGCGCTTCACTTCTGTACACTGATCTGTTTAGTGATACCATTTAACGTGTGACGTCTGGGCAGTGTTCAACTGGGAGACCTTGCTCTTGGCATTCATGTGGATGTTACTTGACCAGTACAACCTACCTAAATGTCGTTTCAGACCAAGTACACCACTTCATGACATTGGTATTGTATAATGGCAGTAGCCTCTTTTAGCAGCATATTGCATCGTGACACACACATCATTCAGGATTGGTTTGAGGACACAATTCCTTCGATTTGAATCTGATCGTACATCTGTGGTATGTACCCCGAGTAAGGCCCTTAGCCCAAAATTGTTTGGATTGTAAGAGGGTATTGCATGTGAATTGCTCTGGATAAGGGCTTTTGCTAAATGACTAAAATTACTTGGTTGACCGGTTAGCACAGGACACCTTGAGATCTTGTGGAGTCCATTTCTTGATGGGCCAAGGGTCATGACAAGAACTACAGAGTGATGTTCGGCTTTCAGTATGCTCCTTATAAGCATTGAGTTGATGATGATGATGGCCAGGTGTTACCACTTAGGGGAATTGCATACACTAGATCTGCGCTCTGATCTGTGAGCGATGTGTAGGTCATGGGACAGTCAGTTTCTGTCAGTCCATTTCTTTTGTGACACACCAAAGGAAAATCAAGTGGAATGACAAGTTATTTGTCTATGCTACACGTTCTGCACATTTGCAAAGTCGTTACAGAGTTAAATGCTCTTGTTTCTCAGTTCCCTGTAGTTCTAGACTGAATACCATTCTTTGAGCTCTGGATACTAGTCACTGATTGGTAGCAAATATTCAAAGCCCCCTTTTTTTTCATGAAAGCTACGAAAACTTTTGTAAAGCAAATCAGCCACGCAATATCGCCCCGCCCTGCCCTATTGTGTAGAGATTACGGTCTTGCTAACCAGCATCCTCGGGAACCAGCAACCAAGTGCTGTGCTAACTCCGATCACGAGTCTAGTGTTTTCTGTTTGGTTAAAACTTGTATAAAGTTTCAGGTTCTAGGTTCTATTGTGTGTCTTAAATAAAGTCTTTAGTTTTGCCTAATGTAGCCAAATGTATGGCTCATTGTGCGACCTCTATCCTTTTTATTGTATTGTGCATGTTTGTATTATTTTGGTATAAAATATAATCCTATCATCATTTCACGATCAGGTATGCTATATATGAGCTTACTCACTCGAGGTGACTGGTTCAAATCCCCGACATAGCTTTTTTTTTCTTCGTGTTTTCCTTTTTCAGAGTTTCAGCTATTGGTATCTCTTACAAGCACGTACAAATAACGTGTTGTTTTGCGTCACTTCTTAAAGTAGCCAAGTATGAACAGAGCGTTAAATGAATTGGGTCAAGTTTACATAACAGAAAATCAGTCTACTTCACAGTATGGAAGCGTTAACGACTCCATCGCTCTTCTTCTGCCGTTTTTCATTCAGTCAATGTAACAGTGCCATCTCTAGGTACAATGGTGTAATACAGCAGCTAAAAAACATCATCATGAAGTTAAGGAGAAATAAAAATGAACAGCCCAATACCTGTTCAACGAAAGAATATAAAACCATAAAAAATAGTTCTTCAGTTATCAGTGTTTATATTAAATAAATACGTGCTTGAGAAATAGTGGTAATAAGAGTTTATTTAATATTAATTTTTATAAAAATATTTACCTTATTTAAAGAGCAGGGTGACTGATGACCAGTAATGTATTGCCGATGTCCTATTTTTTTGCAGCTAAACTTAAATTAACATTTACAAGTATTAAATGCACTTTTGGTGTCTTTTTATAAATAATAAAAATAAATAATAATAAAAGGTTTGCTGCATCTCATTCCTGGGAAAAAATAAATACTTGCAAAAGAATAAGAATAATATTTAGAGTAGTGCACAAGGTAGGAGGAATTTTGTTGTTGTTGTTTTTAATCCCACTTCCAGTTAAGCGTCTGTACCTGTAATCGATAATAAGGAAATACCTGAAGAAGAATCTCCAAGGACCAACACGTTGGCTTAATATTTTTTAATTATAGTGGTGCTACTCTGAAATACTTGGTATTGTGTCCCAGTACTTGGCTGGCTGTGCACTTGAGGGGGAGTTGGGGTAATTTGAGGTTTCCGATTTACCCAGTCTCACTGATTTTGATTATACCTAGTTACTAAATGTACACCTATACCTTTATATTGAGCCTTTTCTCTATATGATTGGCGCATAAACCATTTTGTTAGGACATATCTTATGTTAGGACATGTCTCATCCTCTGTGTGCAACTGATGTAGTCTTATTTAAGTTTGTTCTTTGCCCAGTTAAGTGCTTTTCGATTAGAAAAGACTCTGTTCAAATAGTAGCTATTAGGCTTGATTGGTTTCTGCTGGGATCTAGATTTAATCGCTGTAATTTGCTATAATGCCTATAGCCGATTTTTGGGATGAAGCCAGTCCGAGCCTCTCCTGTGGTCGCAGCAGGCTGGTGATGTTCAAGGATACTTTCATGCTTCGCTCTTGTTCTTTCCCTTGACTCTAATTGATTCATCACACCAAATGTGCCCAATTTACATTTATCCCCAAACCTCCACCTTCGTTAATGAATGGAGTCCTCAGTGCCAGCGTGGCTAAGAGGCAGTGACACCCGCCGTGCCTCTGCCAGACGAGCGGGGAATGGCTTGGACTGCTGGGTAGCGAGGCGGACGCCGGATGCGTCGCCAACTCCGATGTTCCTGCGAATGCAGCAGAGGCGTGAGACAGCTGCGGCAGCAGGTCGTAATTCACCTAACTTCTCTTTCCTGTCACACGCTAATGCAGTATTTCGAGTTCAGCAGGCGGCCTTCGGGACACTGAAGCATGATGCCAAGACTTGTGACAAGCGGAATGAAAGCAGCACTGATGGTTATGGTTTGCAACGTGCCTAGGTGCACCGGCGAACTTTCCGTTTCACAGCCGTTCTCACGCCGACTCGTTTGCATCCGCCGAGCAGAACGGAGCAGCGTGACTGTTTCTGCTAGGGAAACCGACACGACGGAGTTATCATAACCCTTTTGTGTGCTGATTAGATCTTACAGCATTGATAATACATCGTATATTCTGTCATAGCGAGTTCACACAACTTTACTTTATTATCCGAACTTCATGAAGCGTGCATTCATGTTACTCACTGAACTTCTTCTTTAAAGCGACTAGCTTTCTGTAATTGATATCTTTCTGAGGCTCTCTTTGCAACTAGAGCTAACTGATCTTCATTCTAGTCATAACATTGTTCAACACAGACAAACATTCTCCCTGAACTAACAGTACACAAACATTTACTTTGCATTATGTGATTGTCTGGGCTCAAGAGGTCTCCTATAATGAGATGTCCTGCAAAGGCCACATCGAAACAGAATATGCAATGTTGATGGAAATGAAAAAGAATAAAAAAAAGGAACAGATAAAACAGTGAATAAAAATATCCCAGCATTACATTTGTCATACGCCCTTATCCAGAACGACTTACAATTAATACAGTCTTACAATCCAGGCAATTGTGGGTAAAGGGCCTTGCTCAGGGACCCAACTGTGGCAGAGGTGGGATTTGAACCCTGGACCTTATGGTCCATAGTCCAGTACCTTAACCACTAGGCCACCACAGTTCCTAATGTTAAGGTTCGATTTATGCAACATTGAAATCGCAGCATTATTAAGGACAAGTGTTAGAACGTTTGTAGTAATACAAAATACTAATCCACTCAAGGAGGTCGGATTTCTTTTTGAGTTTTGGCTCTGCAACAGTGTCTTCCTTGCAACGTTAAGGGACTTCCCTTGTTGCTGTTGCCCTAAGCTTCCTCCGTTTGGAACTGGTCTGTGAATCTGCTTTGAGATAATGCTCCATTGTAAAATGGGTTTTAGAAATACATCTGACTTGACTTGCTCTGATTTTTTTGGATGCTCGTGTGGCTAAAAACTGATGTTACTCTGAAATAGTGAGGCATTTTTCGATTTTTTTTTTTCTTAGTTAAATGAGGCATTGTGGACCTGTCACTTATCTGTTGAAGAATCATCCCACACCACTTTAGTGTTTGAAGGTAAATGTGGCTAAAAGTTGCTTTATGCCCCTCCCACATGCCACAGATTTCATTTAGATGCATGAAAAAGTAATTTGAAGATCTTGTCAATTATTATGGTCCACATTGTACCTCACCACATTTAGTGATATTTAGTCATTTAAGGCCCCTGGGTGGTGCAGCAGCATTGTTTTGCCTAAGCAATAAACGGTAAGGGTGTAGAAAATTTTTTTTTTTCTTCCTTTCAATCCACTTATTTTACTTTTGTAAATCATCAAAACATGACCAGGATGACACCGTCTTGGCATGAGAATGAATTATATTAAAATATATATATACAAACCTTTTATTTATTGAATTCAGGTGACTTCAACCCCATCAAACACCCTTTGGGATCAGACTTTTATGAACCAGGCCTTCAAATTTAACTGCCTGACCTCACTGATGTTCTTCTGGATATACGGGCATAAATTGACACAGTCCCTAATTTTGTAGCTTCCCAGAAGGCTGGAAGGTTGTTTTAAATACTGCTCACAACAATAGAGGGTATTTCATTATGGTATACCCCCTAATTTGAGCAGTATAAGGGGGGGGGTCCATATTAAGGCCTAATTTAGGAGTGGATGCCATAAAAGATTTTATGTGTAATGTAGGTGTCCCAATACGTTTGTATAGTTTTTGGAGTATGTATGGGACTTTATTAGAATATCATAAATAAAATGTTTTTATATTTTAGAGTTATTGCCTTGAATGATATTAAAGTGGACGTTTAGACTGAGGTGTAGTTCTGTAAAGTTCTGGGCACCTGGTATAAAGTTTATGCAACAGTGCTTTGTGGAAGAGTTTGAAGAGACTATACCTCCCTTAGGGAGTTGGACTATATTGAATTTTAAGGAACTAACAGGTGCTGCCTTCATCTGTCGGTGCATTCTGCATACCCCCCCCCCCTCCTCCTCCCCACTGCCTTTACTTTTTCTCTCTGCCACTTGCTCTCACTAATTCACCCGTTTTGACAGTGTGACGCATGACTGCGTGTCCTTTTCAACTGCATCTGCTGTCAGCTCACTCCATGGCAGTCTCTTCCACCCTGTTTTTTTTTCTTTTTTTCTTTTTTTTTTTTTCTAGCTGTCTCATAAATGGCCTTTTTGGTTTGTCAGTGACCTGAAGGGTAAATTTGATCTGTCCAGTGAAACCATGTTCTGATAATCGTTACGTGATTCAGGGTTGTTTTTTTAGTAGTCATCTATTTTTGGTGAAAGCTCTCCATTAAAATGGGGAACAGGTACAGCAGGACAACGCGAACCACTGGGACCAAGCACCAGAAAGATGCTAGTTTGATGCTAGTTGAAGAGTGCATGTTTTAAAAATGGAAAAAACTACTGTATGTGATGTAAGCATTTAAAAACACTACTGTATCTTCTGAATAGGTGCCTAAACTTTGCTTTTTGCCTAAACATATTTTCTTTTACATTTTTGCAGAGGTGCATAGCATATCTCTTCCCCTCCAGTCTGTTTGAGAAGCGTGCACGACCTGTCATGAAGGTAAAACTTTTATTTTTATTTTTGTTCATTAATTTTTTTTGTTTGAGAGAGAAACAGCAAAATGATTCAGGTGCTCATTTATTTTTTGTATTTCTTTTTCAGCATCCAGACTTGATATTTCCAAAACAGGCAGGTATGTTAAAAATGTATGACCCTATTCTTTCTCTTATATCGCTTCTTTTTTTTTTTTATATATATATATTACTTTAATGTTCATGTTTTTTCATTAATCATTTCATTCACATTTTTTCTGTAATCCTCAACCTCTTTATAAATATCTGTTGTTAATTTTCTTTGTTTTTTGGTCTTGATTTTTTTTTTTTTTTTTCCAGTTTTTCTCTCTTTAGTTATTTTATAGTTTTTACCCTCTTTTTCTTTTTACTTTTCTCAATCAATTTTTTATTTCTAGTTTTTTTTTTTCACAAGTTCAAATTTCTCTTAGTATTCTGATTTCTTTCATCCATTCATTCTTACTTTTGTTCCCTTTTTTACCTTTCTAAGCGTATTTCTTTTCTTTTTTTTACTCAATCTCTGATCATTTCTTAATTTTAAATATGTATTTTTCTCACTTTATCAGCCTTATTTGGCTTTTTCCCCTTTATTCAGAACTTTTACAATGTCTTCTTTTTTTTTACCTGCTTCCCATCTTTCCCTTTTTTTTTCATCTTTTCTAATTCCCATCTCTCTGTATTGTTCTGTTTCTGAGATTTCCTCACTTATTTCAGAATTTGAAATATCTGCTTTTTGCTTTTTTTTGGTTCCATTCTTTTCTTTCTTGTTGGTTGTAAATAAAAAAAAAATATATATATATTTCCAACCTTTTTCACTTATTTTTACATGGTTGTATTTTGCTTTTAGGCCTTTATTTCTTTCTTTTTTCATTCTTCCACTATTTTTTGATGCAATCTTATACTTGCTTTTTTGCTCTCTTGCTCCTCTTTTTTTACTCCTCTTTTGTCATTTTTTTTTTTTTTTACATTTTGTCTTTTCCCTCTTTTTACATCACAAACCTTGTGAACTCTGTGTTTATACGTTATAAATTGATTCCTTCTGAACACTTTTAATAACGGTTTTCGACTTTTCATTTCTTCTTCACTTTCAGCTCTGTTCAAGCACTGTGATTTTCCCCTCTGGGAATGCAAATGTATTTTTTGTATTTCAAATGTATTTAAAAATTAATATAAAATGTAAATGGCTCAACATTATAGTTATTAATATGGGAAGCTTGCTAAGCAAGTGGAGGCTGATGTGGAGGCACATTATGATTAACTTACACTGACTCACTCGCACGTATTGTTTATAGTGTGTGTGTGTGTGTGTGTGTGTGTGTGTGTGTGTGTGTGTGTGTGTGTGTGTTAAACAGAAAACAGAAAGCTAAACAGAAATATGGAATATAAGACAGCGTGTCAAATCAAATAATTTCCATAACAGACATAATCAAACCCATAGAAACTCCCTGAAGCGATGCAGAGAGAGATGCAGTGCAGCTATACACAACGAACATGCATACTCTTGCACCAAAAAATGTGACAATTTGTGTGTTTTTTTGTGTAGCGGTGCAATGGGATGAGAAGGGGCGCCCTTTCCACTACCTTTTCTACACAGGGAAACCGGCCTACTACTCCCTCATGCATGTGAGTGCACTCTCAATTATGGTCTATGAAATTGTATGCCAATATGTCAAGTTTGCTTCCTGCACATAATTTTTATATTTAGGAAATACTAGTGTGTACACTGCTCACAAAAAGTGTATTTTAAAATCAATATGAAGAGGATCCTGTCTGGATCTGTCCACTGCCCCATCCGTTGGTCTTATCACTCTTGGGTGACCTTACACCCTACTGAACAGTCAATGTGGGGGCACTCTCGTCCAGTTTGGCTTCTGTTCACCCCATGAATATATCACTTAATACTTAATCAGCATAGTTGAGTTTGCATCTCATTTGAGTAATGGAACAACTTTTTACTTTTCATTTGGTTTTCTGATCTTGTTTAATGAACTAACTAAACAAGATTCTTCTTTCTCGCTTGGTATTAATTTTGGAATATCCTCTCATTGTTGTGAGCAGCTTACTTTGACCTGGGAGCACAAACTTTTGCTTAGGACTGCAGGTATATCTTACGTAGTGTGCATGTACAGTGCTTTTGAAGCTTGTAATGAGTGACAATGACCAATTGTCTGTGGAGCTCTGAAGGAGATGGCATTAAAAAAAATAATAATTACAAAAAAAAATTTTTTAAAAAGGTTTATGAACAGATCCGTCTTTGAGTCGCGTCTTGTCTGTGACCTGTGCGGAGTTTCCTCTGGATACTCTGGTTTTCTTTCACATCCAAACACACACATTTATTAAATGTATTCATCAAGTGTGTGCCTGTTTCCCTGTAATGCGGGTTAAGCTGTAACCACACCCCTAATTACCCCTAATTACTCTTCCCTACATTCTACATGACATATAACTTAGGGTTAGGGTTAAACCAAAGCACTGTTTGGCAATTTGGAACGGTGTAATTGTAGTAAACAGTTTCTTTTCTTGCTTGTTAGTGGGGAAACAGGCACATTGTGTAATGTGTAACTTACTAACATCATGGCACATACTACTGACACGGAGAACACGGGTCATGGGGATAAGTGTGCCCTGGAAATGAGACCAGTCCATCTCGGAGGGTGGTGTGTCAACAAAGGGTGATGTTGCCCTGTCGGGGATGATCCCATGACCGGCCTCTACCTTCCTCATGCCTTTATGATGTCATTGTCAGGACTGTGTTGGTAGGCTAGTTAACTGTCACTGTCTCACCTAAGCACCTCGGAAAGGGGGGTGGTGGTGGTGTTTTTTATTTTTATTTTGTGCACCCTGTGCTCTCCTCACATCCCTGAACTGGATTAAGCAATTCTAGAAAACGACTGAACTGTTCAGGTTGTAAATGCGATTCGTTTTGATTAAATATTAACATTTTTAGGGGTGGTGTTGGGGTTCAAACTTTGACAGATGTGGAACAGAGGTTTCAGTTCATTTCTTTTATGAAAAGCTCTCTCCAGGTCATGCCATAGCATCCCGGTCAGGTCTGGACTTCATTGTTAAACCCTGCCGTTTTCATTTAAGCAGTTATTTGCTGTCTGTCTTTGCTTTAACTTCTGTTCTTACTTCTCTGTTTCCACCGGCCACTATTTGTTCATGTAAACATTGATGTCACTTTTGTTTGAAGAGCAGAGCTCCGAGCAAAAGGAATAAGGCTGGCTCTTTACCTAAGCGTAATGAGGGATACACGGTACATTTATGTGTCCTGGAGCTGGAGGGTGTCAGGGAATCGCAGCGATGGAGGAGTTGGGGGTTAAGGGTTGATTTTTGTTTACAATACGCTCTCTGAAGCCAAATGTTAGGCAATGTAAGAGTCAGCTGAGAGCAGGAACGATGGAGGGATAGGGAATGGGAGTGTTAAATAGGAGGGTCCTTTCCATCTCCCCAAATCGTGTTTACAGCAGAGGGTCGCTCTCACTTTGCCAAGCGTGACTTCACTTTGTGTGCTTGTGAGATAGTGTGTTTTAGAGGTACAGCTGCACGTTGGGGATTTAGTGAGCCAACCCCAGAGACGTTGTCATTCTCTAACCGGCTCTTTGTCACCTCAGCTAATTCCTGTTCAAAGTTTGCTTTCATTTCTTCTCCTCTTCCTTTTTGTCCTCCACCGGTTATCTCTGCAGTCGACCTTGGGTTTGACGCCGTAGCGGTCCAGATCTGTGTGAGCGTGTTGATTAATATGGCATTGTCCTCGACTCGCCCGAGCCACTGAGCCTCTCCCCTTTGCCCGGCAGTAGCCGAGACCCCTGCTGTTCATTTAAATAGGTATGTCAAATCAGAAAATAACGTACTGCTCCCCAGCCAGCGGAGAGAAGCTGTATATTACTGGAATAAAAGAAGAGGGCAGAACAAAACCAGACACACACTACTACTGCTGGAGCAGCAATGTGCCCAGTTAAAATGTTAAATACAATTCAGATTACCTTCTGTGGAAACTTCAATTATAACAGTATGGGATATTTTACCGTCCCTACCCACTGTGTAAACTGTTAACCTCCTCCAACAAATAAAAAGTTAAAAATCAAATCTGAGAAAACAAATTTTTAGTGTTATCACGCTTGCGTAGCTGGCATAGCTGGTGTCTTTAAATGGCATTTTGCCTCTACCTGCACCTTCCACTTCTTTCATCTCAGTGAGTCGCTACACTTGCGAAATGCATGTGTGATTTTCCTTGCCACTGAATCATCAATTAAATCTTCAGTTACCTGTTACCAACAGCAAAAGTTTTGAATTTCTGCGTTGATAACTTTTGAACCACATGAGATATTGCAGATCTGATTGCGGCAATCGATTTCTGAGACAATTCTGCTCTTCTTTGAAATGCTACATGACCACCTTCCCATTGGAAAAAGAAAACTTGCCCTTGATCCAGTATGGTGGCTTTTAAAACAGCGGCCACGTGCCTGACATAGCCTAAAAGATAGGCCCCCTCACCCGTTACTTGATGGGGTATTCAGATATGTCCAGATTGAGATACAGTCGATTCTGGGTAATTGGACCACCAGTTAATGGGACCAGCCGTTTATTTGGACCAAAATTCCACTTAATTGGACCAAATAATGTGTACAGTATGTAATATCCGTGGTTACCAATGAAACTCTTCGTCTCTAGCATCACTACAACGCTCCTGAGTTTCTCCCCAGCCCTCTACTGCCACCTACATGTCTTGACCTAACATTTCCATTTACTACAAAAAAAGTCGCCACAAGTCGCTACTTAGCCACAGCAAAAGCGCGTCAAATCACACTGGATAAGCTCTTCAAACGTTGACTGGAATTTAGTAAGAACTTGTATTTTACAGTATGATTATGCTTCGCATGCTGAGTACCTATACATTGTGTTGTAGATCGTTTCGAAAAACTTGTTTGCAAATGTATTTTTC
>JAVSBV010000017.1:404871-416781 GCA_033117975.1 Parotocinclus spilosoma | reverse complement strand
CGCGTCAGATCACACTGGATAAGTTCTTCAAACGTTGACTGGAATTTAGTAAGAACTTGTTTTTTACAGTATTATGCAGGTCATTAGGAAATGCAATGAACATTGTCAAGGACAACCAAAAACAAGACCCAATTGTGCTCTTTGCTGGCGGGGCGCGTGGCAAGGTGACGGCGAGAACGATTCTATTTACTGTACAGCCATGTACAGGCAGAGCCCAGTGTCTAAAAATGAGCTGCGGATATTTTTACATAGAGAGGCTCTTAAATGCGCACTCTGCAGAATCTCAGCCCGCGTTTTCAGGCTACATCTATCACTGGGTCCAAACTACACCTGTTTCCTTTCTGTCACCATATTCAGTGGCTCAGGAGTTATAAAGCGTCTATTAATATACTGTCTTTCTAAAATGCACCTTCTTTTCTCAGAATGATAGGACATATATAATACAATTGTACAATGACTTTCTGATAGACAGCTCACAAAAATGAGCAGAGATTTCATAATCAATATGAAGAGGATCCCACAGGAACTGCTGGATAATCTGATCCTGTTCATGCCCCATCACTGTCAGTGTGTTTTGGCACTTTTGGGTGACCATACACCCTACTAAACAGTCAATGTGGG
Source organism: Parotocinclus spilosoma (assembly GCA_033117975.1). NCBI lineage: Eukaryota > Metazoa > Chordata > Actinopteri > Siluriformes > Loricariidae > Parotocinclus > Parotocinclus spilosoma. Next base: position 416,160 of record JAVSBV010000017.1, on the reverse strand, counting down.
GGCACTCTGGTACAGTTAAACATGCTGTTCACCCCCATAAATATATATTATATATTATATATATATAAATATATCCCTTACTACTCAATCACAATAGTTGAGTTTGCGTCTCATTTGCGTAATCCAAAAACTTTCTATTACTTTTCTTTTGCTTTTCTGATGACTGAATGAAATGAAATCATTTTTATTAGCTTTATATTCATTTTGAATATATATGAGTGATTCTCCAGGCTTGAAGCACTGGTGTTTGGTCTTCAACAGAAGTTCTAATAAAGAGTGTCCTTCACTGAGCTGCAGTGGGGGCTAAGGGCAGGCTGATTCACAACTCTAAAATTAGCTCCAATATGCCGCTTTGACTCTTCTCAGCCAGAGGAAGACCTGCTCTTATTCAAAGACGCAGGTTTGAATGTTCAGAATCTCCGCTGTAATGCTCAATATTAAAAACAATCTGAACTGAATTAAGGGAGGAAATAAGCTAGAAATATCTAGGTTGAATGTTTGTGAAACATGAGTACATAGTTTATTTTTTACTTTTATTAGGCATTGTTAAATTTGCAACCAATACTTCATCATACTGACATTGACAGAACACCTGCTGGACCACCACCCTTCAGCAGGGGGTGCTGTATCACCAGAAATAGCTGTTGTGTGAACTAGATTGCCCAGAAGCTATGTTGAAAACAAGTAGCAGCCAAGGAGCTGGGGAAGGTTCCTTATAGTTACATGAGATGTTGGTTAATGGTACCATTTGTGTTTTAGGAGATCAGGAGAGGAAAGAATGAAAGATATGCATGGTAATAAAGTCTAAAGAAAAGCCTTAGAAAGAAAGTCTTTGGCAGATTGTAGAAGACCATCTCAGCCTGGGTTTCTTGGAAAGTATTCTGAATGAGAAGAGCAGTACCTTGTTTTCCCCCTTTAGCCAATCTGAGTGCAGGTTTTATTTAGTCATTTAGATAAAGGACTGCTTTGTTTGAATGAACTGTTGATATTAAAAAAAAAGTTTGTAATTAACATTACCTCAGATAGGTGAATTGGACTTGGCTGGTCTCAACAACAACATTGGAGCCCACTTTACCCCAAAACCGAGTCCAAATGAGGTCAAGATTGAGTCCGGTTGTTTATGATCTCGAGACCAGACTTAAGGTTCATGGTAGTGTTGTAATGGTGCACCAAAATATACTGCTCTTAAAATTAGGGGATATTTCAAAAGGAAATATTCCATAATAAAATATGAGTGCAGTGTGCAAATGTGAGCAGTGTATAACCATCAACAGTACCATGATAAAGCCAAACCACTTGTTTATTCCACTGTTTCTCAATGCACTCTACTGGTTGCCCCACAGATGTTGCTATTCTGTGCCAAAACGTCCTTCAACATGTCAGAAAGTTGATATCTGTTGTTCGTGCCATGCAGTCTACGTATACCATCAGAACGCAAAATCCTATTCCAAGCATGCCTTCTCCACATAGGTTGAGAGTTTCACACCATCAGAGGAGCTGCTGAAGTGTTAGCAGAAAAAGACCCACTTAGCTTGAACAGAGCTTTGTTGGCTTAATGGGTGGAATGAGGACATCTGATTTGATTTGATATAAAATCAGGGTTATAAAATGCTTAGAAATGTTTCAGCTGAATTGTTAGCTAGATGAGCAAGCACTTTTGTCTGCAAGTTCTCCATGATCTGAACAGAACACACTACCTATCCTTGTAACTATATAGTATTGTAAACTAAAGCTATGGTACTTTGGTTTTAAGGCCATAAACAAGCAGTCCCAGACTTTTTGTCTTTTTCTTGACCTCATTTGAACTCTTATTTGGTCTTTTCGCAGGCAAGGTGAACTCAGAAATTGTTGTTTTCACCAGCTGGCTAACTCTTAGGATTGTTGGGATTTACTTAGTTTGTTATATTTTTTGTGTGAAGGTTATTTGGGGCAGATTGAGATCTTATGTTTTCACATTCATTGAACAAATGAATAAAATATATGTTGTTGGCTATATTCAGTTGACTTTATGTAGTGACATAAAGAGGGAAACTGAATCTACAATGTTATTTGCCTCTAAAAGTTACATTGAACCAGGTATTGCAAATCTGATCATGACAATCAATTTCTACGACAGTTTTGGTTTTCTGTGAAGTTCTACATGACCACCTTTAGATTGGGAAATCTTGTCAACATCAATATGATGGCTTTCAAGATGGCGGCCATCCTTAGTACATAGGCTAAATGGCCCGCTTACTTATTACTTTCTGGGATATTCAGATATGTCTGGATCTTTCAATCATCCATCCATCCATCCATTATCTTCCGCTTAATCCACACAGGGTTGCGGGCCAGCCGGTGCCCACCTAGACCAGGAGCAGGAGCAACCCTAGACGAGGCGCCAATCTATCGTAGGGCACAAACACTTGGTCATGCACACATTCACACACTAAGAGCCAATTTTAGAGACATCAATTAACCTAAAACGCATGTCTTGAACTGTGTGAGGAAACAGGAGTACCCGGAGTAAACCCATGCAGACATGGGTTGGACAGAAATGACCCAGGCCGCTCCACCCTGGGATTGAACCCGGAACCTTCTTGTATGTCATCTTCCCTTATATATATATTTGTATATATTTATTTATTTGGCTCTACAGGTCTTGACAACACTATTCTAAATACTAAAACAATCTCAATTGTTGCATCTACAATAATAAAAGCTCATTTATATTATTGTCTTAACGAACTGCCATTGACAGCCTACAGTCACAGCATATCTCAGACCTTCATAGCTGTCTGGACATGAGCTCCGGTATCCGCATGGCACTGGGTTCATCAGTAACTCAAGACCCAGCAAACATAAATAGTCAACAAATTGGTGTCAGCTGCCATGGGGAGACCAAAGAGAGAACCTTAGCATTTACCCTCAGCACTAATGCAACAAAAAGTTGCTGCTTTGTAAGAGCTCATGGTAGAATGTAATTAGTTATTTAAATTACTGAAGCCATAATGATTTTGGAGGATACACTGCATATTCAGATATTGAAAATACAAATATAACAGGGTCAAGGGAGTCGGGTGCAGAGATTGGACAGGGGTTGCTATTGCAGTGACTGGGAATGATCAACTCATCTGACCTAACCTTCTTCAGACAGGGCCAGACTCCTGCTGGACTCAAACCCAGGTCATAATGATCAAGTCATAATTATTGACTGAAATGATTAAGCAGTTTAAGTTTTTATGTCTAAGTTGAATAAATTGACTTAGTATTGATAGACCAGCTTGAAAACATATGTGAACATCTTGGCTAATAATCAAAAATTGTGTAATAATAAAAAAAAAGATTTGCTTAATGAGATGGGATTGGAAAAGTAGGTTGAAAAGGTGACCTGGTATATAAAGTTTTGGAACGGTCAAAGCCAGACAAGATGCTGCGTCATGACCTGAAGAGATTTGACTTGTTACATAATATTGTGGAAATGTTATTGGTAGCTACAAGCAATATTAGAACTGTTACAGAGATTAATATAGGTCAAGAAAGACTTTTCAGTACAATTTTTGTATATATTTTATTTGATTTTCTATTGTCTGATTTGGACATGATCAGACCAGTGACTCATCTAGAATTCCAAGTAAACGGCTTACACACTTTTCTAATGTAATGCTAAATGTAATGCTATTGTCTTATGGGCCCAGAGATTATTGAAAGTATGCTTTAGTTTGGTTTTAGTAAACTTTTATAATTATTGGCATTTCTTTTCATTATTTGTTATTTCAAGATTTCAAGAAACCTTCAAAATGAAATCTCCCGTAATAAAATAGCCCCTAAATTTTGTGTATTTGGGCTGAACAAATAAAGCTTAAGGACTTTTCTCAAGGGCCCAGGATCTGAATTGTGATTATTAGGTGAACTATTCAAATCCAGACCATAATGTATATCTTAAGCCCTAGCCCTGTCTTGGACTGTGTGAGGAAACCGGAATACCCGAAGTAAACCCATGCAGACACGGGTTGGACATGCAAACTCCACACAGACAGGACCCAGTCCGCTCCACCCTTGGATTGAACCCGGGACCTTCTTGTATGTCATCTTCCCTTATATATATATATATATTTGGTCTGGATTTGAATAGTTCACCTAATAATCATAATTCAGATCCTGGGCCCTTGAGAAAAGTCCTTAAGCTTTATTTGTTCAGCCCGAATACACAAAAATTAGGGGATATTTTATTACGGGAGATTTCATTTTGAAGGTTTCTTGAAATCTTGAAACAACAAATAATATAAAGAAATACCAATAATCATGAAAGTTTACCAAAACCAAACTAAAGCATAATGTATATCTTAAGCCCTAGCAACTATCTCTAGCTGAGCTGAATCAGTGTTGACCCTTGATCACATAGCACTGGAAGGCATGTGTGCCGGCAGCTGTAACCATCATGGATGGAAACATGAGGCCTGCTGCATACCCCGGGTTATTTCTGGAGCATCATGGCTTCTCTCATTCTCACTCTGCAAAAATAGGCCGCCTTTTGAACGTCAACCTTTAACCAAGACAGTTAAAGAACAAAGATATGGTTGTGGTCGTCCTGGGACTAAAGAAAGAAAGGCAACTTTTTTGTAAACAACTTTATTCCCATTGAATTATCCAATGACAATAAAATATACAGTAGTTACTTAGTCAACCGCATCATTTCAAGTATTCAAACATTTTGACATACACGCTAAATCATGTCCACTGTATTCTACAGCTAACGTATCTAGTCAAATCTAATAAAGTAAATATTCAAGTGTAAACCTCTACGGGACACGAAAAGAATTAAATATGGACGTCTGTATCGATACAAAAGTATAAAAGTCAAGTGGAAAAGTGGAAATGGTGCAATTTGTCTTTGTAAAAAAAAGCACTGCTTTGTTAAGATTGCACATGCTCGTCACAGTTTTCAAAAGCAGTTCTACTCTGTTCTTGAACTAGCCAAGGGCTCTTTTCTGTACTCAAAGTTCTTCAGTGCTTATTCTTCTTCCTCTTCTTCTGCCTCTTCAAATTCCTCCTCATCTTCCACATCCTCGGGCAAGCCAAAGTCCATTTTTGCAAGAATGGCCTCTACTTCATCAGTGAACAATGTGAGGTGGTCCATCTTCTCAAAGCCAGGCTCTGGCCTCTCTAAGTGGGAGTTCTTGGCCGTGTCCTTGACATCCAAGATCAGCTTTTTGGCGTTCTTGAGGAACTCGGCGACGCTGCCGTTCTCCAGACTCTGTGATGCTTTTTCCATCAGGCTTTTGCTAGCCTGTAACTGTTCTTTGTACTGATGGACAAGCGATTGCACCACTGCCACTTTTTCGTCCTGTTCCTGGGTGATCTGCTCCAGCAGCTGGGCCTTGCGCTCCTCTAGAACAGCGTAGAGTAGATCAAACTTCTCTCCGAGCTTCTGCTTCTGGAGTTGACTGTTTTCTTCCACTGCCTTGCAGGTGATCTCCATCTGAGTTAGCACGGTTTGCACGCAGCTGTTGCTCGCTGCGAGCAGGTCGATCGAGTTCTGGAGCTCAGTCTTCTGGGTTTCGTAGACGCTCTTCAGGGGGGATACTTTGCAATCCTTGTGCTGGCCAAAAACCTTGCACATAGAGCAGGTGGGGACCTGGCAGCTAATGCAGTAGATATTGATTCGCTCATCTTCGTGCTCTTGGCACATCGGTTCCTTGTTATCCTTGGATATCAGAGGAGGCTCGAGACCACCCCCGCCACCACCGCTGTTCTCCAGCTGCTGCTTGTAGATGTCAATAATGTTCTCCACAAGCAGATTTCTCTGAAGTCCATAGACACCGTGGCGATCCAGCACCACCTCAAAGCGGCAGGTCGGGCAGCGGAAGATGCCCCCTGAAAAGTGGTATGGGTTGCGTGAGTCATAGAGGTCATTAGCGCAGCTGCGGCAAAGGTTGTGCTGGCAGGGCAGGATGACAACTGGCTTGGTGAACATGTCCAGGCAGATGGGGCAGCTCAATTGCTTCTCCAGGCTGTCCATGGGACCTAGAGCCCTCACCAATTGGCCGGTCTGGATGTCCATGTCTTTCTTTGAGGTAGAGTCCGTTTCCTTTCAGAAGTCTGTTGTGTTCATAAAGCTTGTGGAGCTTCTGACTCTGTTCTTGTCAAGGTTTATTTTGATCTACCAGCAAAGGACGTCCCCGTCGCAGCTTATATACCAGGCGCCTGCTTGTGTTATTTGAGCCAACGACAATCTGCCCTCCACTTGTTTGTCAGACTTGATACGGAGAAAGCATGCTGCCTCTCGAAACAGCCCACTCGCTTAGTCACATGCCAAACTTAGCAACACCCCTCCCATCTCAGCACTTCATCTCTGGGAGCTCTGAAGCAGGGTGATCAAGCAGGCAAGCCAAACAAGCCCCATGTGACCAGTGAGAGATTCTCACAGGGCTCAGCTGGTTGAACAACATGTCAGGCGAAGTGGGACATAATTCAAGTTTGTTTACAGTTTTTTTTCCCCCTTTGAATAGCTGTGTAACAAGATGTGTAGCTTTAAATGTTTTCAAAATTGGTGCTTTCTAGAAACATCCAGTCGCACTGAGGTTAAAATGAACATAGACTCTCTAAAGTATTTCCCTCCCATGGAACTGTTCCCCATTGCTAGTAATACTGTTCTGTAAACAGCTGTATGTACCACATCCATGCACCCCATCACTCCTGGAAAGCAGCTTGTGCAACTTTCCTCTCAAGAGACTGCACTGATTGTGGAGACGTATTTGAAAATAACAGGTGCTGTACAGGGTGGCATTCTGTTCATGAGCTGGAACACTGCATGACAGATCTGTTGCAATGGGGTTGCAAGGTACAGACTGTCTGGAACAAATCAGATTCTTTCTATTATGCCATGTGGTTGCTACACCATCATGATATGGTAAGGACATTACCATGATTTCACCCAGAAGCATGATTGTTTACAGAAATAGGAGATCATCCTTCCACCCTATTGCAGGTGGCTCTCATTAATTATGTACATAGAGCTTGGGAGACAACTCCAAATTTTCTGAATTCCAACACAGACGCACCTCATTCTACTAAAAGAGCTCCTGATTAGATGATCACCTAAACTAAATCTCTCATAAGTAATCGTTTTTTTTGAAAAATGAATAACTTGTTTATTAATTGAGGCGTGAAAGCACAGCATCTTTAATTTTTTTTTAATTGTCTGTCACAGCAAATCTCGTCATACAAAGGATTTGAATAGGAATTTGTCAGTCATTTATAGAATAAAACAATTCAATTTCAGTTCAATTTCTCTAAGAGATACAGTAGTAGAGTTGGGGTCTGTTTGATTAACTTTTAAATGAATGTTTTGCATTTGTAAAAATTGAGAAGTTATTAGGGATTCTAGGGATCCTTATTTGATAATTGCTGTTTCAACGCAGACCAACCTGGCAACCCATCAGAACATGGAAAACCAGCCAAACGTACAAAGAACCTCGTAACATGGGACGCAGTTATTCCAAAAATATTGAAATTTGGATTGGAGGATTATGTTGTCATGCTGTATTATGCAAAATCAGTGACCCAACCACCACGACATCCAACGTTACTACAAAATACACAAAGAAAGATACATGACTGTCTTTTAAGCTGTATGTTTAATTATAAAACCTCCATTTTTCAATATTATTCAAACAAAGATCAAATGCCCGTATGTTTAAATATGTTTAAAGAAGTTTTTCATTGGGTGTCCTGGTTTTTTCATATTATTTTCTGGCAAGTTTGCAAATGAGTTAAAGGTCTGAGAGGAAACACAATGGTATTTATTAATGTTGAAAATAAAATTCCACTCTTTAGGACTGCTGTTTAATGACTGATTTAAATGTGGAAACTGGAGTGTGTGAGCATCAGAATGTTGTGTTATTGACTTGTGCTTGACTCTTATATACTTGATTTGAGTTACTTTGAAATTGGGACATGCTTGAGACTTGCTTGTGACTTACTCTCACCTCGACAGAGTACAAACAAACAGTAAAACTAGAGAAACTGACCATTTCACACTGGTCTCTTAATGATTTTCCAGAGCTATAATGTGGATACAGCTAAACTAATTTTAACCTGTTCAGAAGTTGTAAATAACTAACAATGTTGTCATTATTTACTTTTTGTAGGAACTATATGTGTTAGAGTGAGACAAAACAATTTGGTTGGATTTAATAAATCATTGACAAAAATCAAATATATTATTCTGCAGATAAATATTGATTTTCAGCCATATCAAGAGCATTTAGTCACCATCACACTTGATGCAGTGGTTTCAGACCTCAATTAATAATACACGTAATAATACAAAGAAAACAACAAACTAAAGTTTTAACAAACCAAGACGAATGTTTTAACTTGGAAAATACTTCATGTGACTTGTACCTTTTCACAATAAGTAAGATTTGGTTTAGTTAATTGCCTAATCAGTAGCTCATTAGGTAAAGGTGTGTCTGTGATGTACTTTTCCAGATAATGGAATGGAATTGTTGCCATACATGCAGATTTGTTTAAGTAATTTAAGTAATTGTGGAGCGTTATTTTCATTTTTCCAGAGTTATACATGGCAACATTTTGCTGCTGAATTATATTAAACAGTTTTACTTTTAAAGGTCAACAAACTGAATAGATGAATGGATACTAAACTGGAAAGTCATATATGATGGCAATTTCCTTTGTCTAATACCAAAGAATATGTCTATAATGGATTGGATAAACACATGCTGGGATAAACACGTGCTGGGATAAACAGAGTTTGAATTGTGTTCTTTTCCTAACATGTCACTGGCCTTCAGTGTCCCATATTAAAAGTCAGCTGTGAGGTTATTCTGTTACACAAGGAGTTTACAGTCTGTGCGCACACTCCCTCCATTGGGTTCTTCCATGGACATATAAACAAGCATGTGATCCTGCTGCTAATTGACACTTTGATTATGAAATGCATTCTGATGTAACAGTGTGTTTTCTTTGTGTTTAACCATACTAATGTCCACAATATAATGAATATTATTAGTAATATTAAGTCATGCTTGATTTGTATGTCTTGATGCTTGAACTAAAGTCACATAGTGGTGTTTGGATAAAAATAGGACTTTCTTACATTGGACATAATTTGATCACAGAATGTAAATCTACTGTTTTAGCTGTACAGACGTTTCTGGTAACATACTGTCCTGTCTGGAGTCCAGAATAAATGTCAGAGCCTGGATCAAATCACCTGTGCAATGCCATGTCAGAGCACCCTGCAAATCAGGGTAAGACATCTTCCCTTACACCCACTTTTTCAGAGGTTTATTTTCTAAAACAGTTAAGGCAAGTCAAAGATATAAAGAGCCAACCCAAGCCATGCTTCCCAGTCTATATCTAACCAGAAGCCTGCATAAATAAGAATGTTTTAAGCCTAGACGTAAAAATTTGGAGAGTGTCTAAATCTTGAACTTAAGTGAGAAGTTCATTCCATAGTTGGGAGACCAAGTATGAGAAAGCTCTGTAAAATATTCAAGTAAAAGTTGAAGTATTGCTTATATTGTCTACTAAAGTAGGAATTTACTAAATTTACTAAAACTAAATATACTAAATTTATATATATATATATATATATATATTTTTTTTTTTACATTTTTTTTTTTTAAAGTCTTTTACACTTTGAGTGCAAGAGGTAAATTTGCATGATACTGAGTACATGGTTTGGAATAAATGAATCATCCGCAAAAATTATACAAATATTATCATCTGTAGCTAACCGCAGCATTATCAGAATAAACACATTTTCAGACCTGAGAAACCAAAATATATTTTAAAAAAATGCATTTTCCCCAAAATAATGTTGCTAAATCGCTTATCTCTTTGTCAGTAATGGCAATTGTTTTCACATTCACATAAAACTCTTTTACATAAGGCCACAGTGTAATTTAGTGTGTTTGTACCCTGCTGAAAAAAACAAGCATTGACCAGCATTAGCTCCATGCTGGTTTAAGCTGGTGTGCTGCTGGTTTTGCTGGTTGACGAACATAACCTTGCTGGCAAAGTTGGTTGGACAGGATGATCTTACTGGTTTTGTTGTTTAACCAGCATGTGTTAGTCTCCAGCATGATCAGAAAACACCAGCATGCACTGGTCACAACCAACCAAGAACTAACAAAGACCAGCATATACTGGTCACCAGCACCCCCAGTAAAGACTAGGATGTGCTGGTCACCAGCATCCCCAGCGAAAACATGTTCAAAACACAACAAACGCTGGTCACCACCAAATCCAGCATCATGCTAGTCTGTTTTTTTTAGGAGGGTAAATGTGTAATAAGACCACTAGGTGGCGTATCATGCTTGATTTTGAAGGGTCTCCGTGTACTTTGTGATCTTTAACGCCATATTTCTTTCCCCAAAGCACCTAAGCAAAGACCAGCACAAATCTCACGGTGATTCAAAATGATTAATGCTAGTTAGCTCTGGTCCAATGCTAAGTTGGAAGGCTAGAGTGGGTTCTGCTAGTAAACTGGTGACAAGTATCCAACATTCCAGTATCCGGTACTGGTGACCATATTGAACATATTGGGAATGTTGGGAATCATCTTGCTGGAATTTGCTGTTTTATTGGCACAAGCTATCTTACTGGAATTGATTACTAGATTATTTTCTCAAATATAAAATTAGCTCAGTGGTACTCAAACTGCGACTCAAGTGCGTTACAGATTTTAATATGAAAATGTAGCTCAATTATTTTTATATTTGATAACATTTGATATCAGATATCAGCTACCACATGCTGGGATTTTCTTTCTCATAAAATTAACATTTTTTTCCCCAATAGACAGAAACTACAAAGCTAATGATGTGTCTGTCTTTTGACAACACAACAAAAAAAAGGCATATTAAAAATGCCTTTCCACATGGTACACAACTCAAGAACAATGATCACTGCTTACTTTATTATTGGTTAAGTCATTTGGAGCAGGATTCAGTCTGACAATTGTAGGTGCACAGAATGTTTTTGTTGCTCAAACAAAATGCTCACAACTATGTGGAGAAGTAGGGAAAAAAGCGACAACAAAATTTGAGGAACAAAAATGTATGCACAAACTATTAACGTATTCTAAAAGCTCCTTATTATAGAAATAAACCAACAAACTAAGTACTTTTAAGGGACAAAATACTTTTTTCGTTATTTATTTATACAGTCGATTCCGGTTAATAGGACCACCTGTTAATGGGACCAGCCACTTATTCAGACCAAATCCTAAAGTACCGAAACAAATCCTATTATATACGTGTAATGTTATTCGCTTAT
>JAVSBV010000017.1:364567-374979 GCA_033117975.1 Parotocinclus spilosoma | reverse complement strand
GGCATTGACTTGTGTGTGTGTGTATATATATATATATATATATATATATATATATAACTGGTGTTGATATTAACTTGTGTATGGTTATAACCTTGTGTGTGTCGCTGAGATGGACACTGATGCTGATGGCGACATTAAAGAAGCCAAATAACATTTGAGTCATGTTTTACTGCCTGCTTAACATATATGCCTGCTTCTGAAAATTATGGAACATATCACCAGTTCAACAGGAAGTTGAATGATCTGGATCTTCTGAAGACCACGAGAAGACCAATGGTAAGGCCAAGCTCAACTTACTGTCCTGCTGCCTAAACTATTTTAGATGATATTTGTTTATGGTAAAAATGCACAATTGTGATAAATCATTACTCAGTGTCCTAATACTAGTATTAATAATATTAGTATGGATGCCATGTGTTTGTATTTTATGCAGTTATGTGCTGGAAACTCAGGCCATAAGGAAAAACCATGTAAAAATCAAACAAAGTTGCCTGAGATTGACTAATACTTATTATGAATAATTTAATATATGTGATTTTGCATTTCGCTGAACTTCTTACTAGAAGGCTTCCACCTTAAACATGACCGTACGTTTTTCCTATTACTGTACTGTTGAAGGTTTATTGTACGGTGCACAAACTGGCTCCTGAGAAAACAGATGTGACAATCGAATATTAGCTGAATTCTGTAAATGAAAACAGAAGTGGAGGTTTGAGCAGTGAATAAAAAATTGTTTCAAAATGTAAATGTAACAATGTGATTTTTATTTCATAAGGTCTAAATGCTTATTTTCTATTCATACTTTGCCTCTTACAATATTGTTTCCTTCAGTCATGTCTGTGCTCATCTGCCAGACTCGGACTCTTCTCTGGCTGCTCTTCTATCCGTACACGGCAAGATTATCATCACACCATGATGGCCCTGCTCACGCCTCATTTCAGGGCCTCTCTAGCATTCCTAATGCCATTAGTGTGTGAATGTGAGCCTCACACACTCTGATAGATGAACACAGCTGTGTTAATGCACTGAACCAGCACTTTGCCTGACTGGACTCCATCACTTTGGGAAGCTGCACTGATTTATGACAAGGGGTGATCAGACTGGAGTCGGAAAAGATGCTTCAGCCAGGCAGGCTTTTCATCACGGCGTCAGTACACGGTCCTGTTGGAGAGCAAGACTTCAATTCCTGTTTAATGTACATGTGGTCGTTTTGGTGTAACAAGGGGCATTTCATCTTGTGTAGGGGACATCAAACGGCACATCAGACCACAGAAGGTTCTCTGATGCACACTGATCCTCTCTGTAAAAACACACCACCCACCGGTGTATGGAGGCATTTATTGGGGAGTCACCCTTGCTTCATGTAGGGTCCGTGCACATGACAGGGAGCATCAACAGACTGGGGAAGTTGGTTATATTTACTGGGACAAAAGCTGTTTATGGACTGTCTTTCAACATACAGTTTGCATATCACTGTTCTCGTTTTTCAAATTTCATCGACAACACAACATCGACATCCTTTTCTTATCAGTTAGTCAAGTCATAGTCTATACTGCTCACACAATTAGGGGATATTTCAAAATTAAATATTGAATAATTAAATATTCCCTAAGTTTTGTTTTAAGGGGGTCTATTTTTTAGGCCTATCTATGTCAGGAATATGTCCAGCTTCTTTACAGCCGCCATATTGGATCAAAGGCAAGTTTTTACAATGGAAAGGTGATCAAGATGCAAGAAAACCAGAATTGTCTCAGAAATCAATTGATCAGATTTGCAATATCTCTTGTGATTCAAAAGTTATCAACACAGAAAATTCCAAACTTTTGTCGTTCGTCACGGGTAACTCAATATAGAATTAATCATTCTGATGTTCGGGGAACACAGCAACTGGTGTATCATAGGAACAGACTTCAACAAGCAACACTCAGAAAGATCACCAATTTCACACAGCACTGTTACCCCTCATAGCCCAATTCTGAGAAACCAGGACCGTGGACGATAAGAAACGTAGTGATCATCTGAAGAACCACCAGTGACTAAAAAACCTCAACAATGATTTTGTCAACCTTTGCAAAAAGTCACACCTGCAAAATTAGCTACTTCCTTCACACTATGTCCTTTGGCATGCCCAAATGAAATCACTGATTTTACCAATCATTAACATCTGCATTGCGGCCCATTTTCCCACGCACTAAACTAAATATTAAATGTACTGTACCACCTTTTCTCAATCTATGAATCCCATCACATACCCCACACGTATTTACAGCCCAACCATCCTTGTGTTTTTCTACTTTCACTATTTCTTCTCTTGTACAACGTTCAGATTAGCCACTTTAGGTTTTGCTGTACTTTTGTCTTAGCACAAATCACAATCTTAAATCTTGACATTATTTGACAAAGAGATTTTCCTGCCTGAGATTGCAGTCTAACAAAAGGCTCTGAACCCACCACGATCCCCACCAGCACAGATAATGAGCAAGAGATAATGGAATAACAGATTCTTCCATGAATTAAAAACAACAAATTAGACACAGTATGTAAAATAGTGAGGCTTGAGGTGCATGCAACACTCCACACTTGAAAAGGATGGTGGGGTAGAACTGGTAACACTGATTAAGGTGGTTAAGATACTGGACCTCGGACCAGAAAGATAAGGTTTAAAGATCTGCCTCTGACAAAACTGCCACTGTTGGACCCCCTAACCCTTTGTAGCTTTAATTCTACATGGATGAATCAGTTGCTCTGGAGAAGTGCTTAATGTTGTAAATGTAATATAACATTATCTAAACCAACTCCATCATTCTCTTTAAATAAAACATCAATATCCCAAACTACAACAAGGCCTCACACCTCTTCCACAAAGACAAGAGTTCCTGTTTTCCTCTCACCCTCGTCTAATCTCTTTAATTACATCTCCTGTCCAAGGCTGCTGAGGCCTCTTTTGTCCTCGCTGGTCAGGGGGCTTTTGTGAGTGTGAGTCCTGTCCCCCTTTGCCCTCCCCAAATGCTTTGTAAAGCTGCTGCTCCCTTCCTGAGAAGAGAGAGGGTGAAACAGAGTGAGATAGAATAAGGAGAGGATTAGAGAAACATTATCCCATTAGAGTGTAGAAGGTCTAGCGCTAAATGCCTTCATCTGCAGCACAGTCCCAGGGTGTCTCACACAGCGGTGGTGGGCTTGGAATGAAAAATATTACGTCAGTAAAGAGAGACAGCATGTAAGCGATCTTATTATTATAAATTAACTCAGCAATGGCCCAAAAGCTCTCCCTAGACTACAGCTCTCATCACATATGAAAATAATTCATGTCCCGTCATGAAACTGGTGCTGCTACTTATAAACCCCGAGCTGAGAAGTATGAGCGTTTACACGTATTACTGTTTGTGCATTTCATGTCCACATTTCATTCTGTAAAACAGCGTGCTGATCGAAATGCGAAATTTTCAGAACCAATATACGAAACAAACATAATTATGTAATTTAAGTACAGTGTTTTGCACATATTAAACAAAAATGTGAATTAAAATACACATTTAGTACAGTGCAGTACAACAGCAATTTTTATTGTTTGTTTTTCATAAATACTTAACAAAAACAAAAATGTTAAAACGTTAAATATAATGCTTTCTGCCTTCAACAATGCTATTCTCTTGTCTGTCAGCAGGCGTCGCAAAGGTTTGCTCGTCTTAGTTTTCTGTCATTCAGACATGATGTGCTGTATATTAGTTTTTCTCATCCTGTTATAATTTTTAAGACTTCTGATGGTAAAGAAAATAAATGTTACAACATACCTGTAAACAAACTGTAATACCTAGTTTCTGCCCATCTACCAAAACGGTGGACTTCCAACTCTAAACATTAATGATCATGTGTGTAATGTCCTGTGATGAACTGGTGTCTCTTCCAGGGTGCATCCCACCATATACCCTGTGGTTCCTGACCTCCTGTGCCCTTCATCCAGTTAAAATACTTACTCAGAAATGACTAGAAAGATACAGAAGATAACAAAAACCCACAGATTGACTGTTGGGATCAGCAACATTTACATTTACGGCATTTAGCAGACGCCCTTATCTAGAGGGACTTACAACTTATACAGTCTTACAATCCAAGCAGAGGTGGGTTAAGGGCCTTGCTCAGGGTCCAACTGTGGCAGTTTGGGATTTGAACCCTGGACCTTCTGGTCCAGAGGTCAGTAACTTAACCGCTAGGCTACCGCAGTCCCACAACATGGCAACTTATTTGTTCTTTCCCTGGCAGGAACGTTTATGGTGAACTTTTGTTACTCATTTGATCAGTTCCTCTTGCCATACAGAAGCACTTATGGCTCTGTAGTTATAGACTGTAAATCGTGTTTTTCTACATACGGTACTTTGTTCGTTCCATTTACTCTGTTCTAATGGCCAGGATGCCTGACATGGTGTTTGCACAACATTTGTTGTGTTGGTTGGAGTGGATGAGACACGGTAGCGCTGCTGGAGTTCTTAAACACCTCAGTATTGCTGTTGGATTGAAAACAGTCCACCAAAAATGTCCAACCACCAGCATCCTGTGAGCACTGATGAAGGATTACGTGACAATGATCAACACAAACTGGGCAACAAAAGACCTGCTGTTCTGACTTTACATTTACGAGGAGGATCAATAACGTAGATGCGTCGAATCGAACGCACAGTGAGCGAACAGCGTCTTTAAAAACTCCATCCGCTGTGTCTGAGCCACTTGTACCACCTAAACACACACTAACACACCTCATCAAAGTTAATACAATACACTGGACATGCCTCCTGGAACAAATTCACAGAAAAACCACTACTGGCAATTATTAAAGTAACACATTTTTTAAATAATATGCATAAAAATTGTCTTGTGTTTCATGAACAGACCGGGACAGAGGTTTATATTAAGAAGTAGTTTTTCTTTATTGAAAGAGACGCATTACAGTAAAGACTCTGCATCAGGTATAATTTTTCAACACGGAACTGTACAGCTGACACAAACTCAATATAATAATAATAATAATAACAATAATAATAATTAGATATACAACAACGTTAATGACAAAAATCGTGATTTCTTTATTGGAAAAGGAAAAAGTGTGAGAGCCCATCCCCTTTCAATTAGCATATCCGCTTATAAATAATTAACCAGGCTTCTCAGGGTTTAATCCATCGTGGATAATGTCAACAAAAAAAAATGAGGTAACAAAAACCACAATAATCATAATCATTAAAAAAACGATGTGTTTCTCACTTTTTACAGCTATGTACAGAAAGTGATGGCTACATGAAAACTGGTCTGGAAGCGAGGAAGCACGAAAGCAGCACGTACATGAACCTGCGTCTTCTGCCTACAGGGGGCGGGCTCTGCTTTGGTAGCTGTTGGTGGTGCGCGGCGACTCCATCCTCTCCCAGTTTATGTCGAGTTCACGTAAAAGAGTGTAGCTTTAAGAAAAAGAACGAGTTGAGCTGAGTATTAGCGGGTTACAAAGGCGAACCCCTTTAACGAGGACTAAAACGTTTACACGCCAAACTACATCCATGCAGGCGAAAAAAGGTTAAGAAACAAAGTGGGGCTTTCACAGAAAGGGCTTGAGGCGGACACAATGGCGTGGGCTGTGTTTACTGAAGCGATGCGAACGCGTATGACGTAGTGCATTTAGTCATAAATAACCGGGGACGATGGTGAGACCTCTAACAGGTCTGCTACTTTATTTACAAGGCAAACATTTTACAGCGTTCTTTCTCGCCTATCACACTCTGTACACTTTCTATAACTCTACAAGTTGCCCTTACATGGTTCCAAATCTTTCCTCGTGCTTTTCTACACCAAGTGCCATCCCGTTTCTACACACAACCTCCGTATGAAGCGAAACATAACCTTACGTCTCACGCAGCCAATACTGGCATGGACAATTATTACTTCAGAGCGCCACCTGCCTTTTTCTGGCTTCGTATTGCTGAAATACAGGTAAGTCAGGGCTATAGCACATACACATACGCACACACACGCACACACACGCACACGCACACACGTGTAATGACAGGGAGGTAACGAAGGCATACAGAAAAATAAGTACACAAAGCAGAAAAGGAGTAAACAGTGTAATTCTGTAGTGAGGCGACGCAACAAAGGAGGCGGCTATATAGAGATCAGATAGAGAACATTTTTAAGGGAAGGGAAAAGGCCAACATTGGTGCTGCAAAACAAACTGTAGGCCAACGAGAAGAAAAGTAATGTAACGATTAGAAACTACAAACAGCAAGAACAGCTTTGTTCTTTTCCCTCTGTAAAATATAAATATATGGTTTGTTTTTTCTTTTGGCTCTCACAAGGTTAGCCATACATCGTATTTAGAGCCTTGTGCAGAAGTCTGGGATTAAATGTTCACTACGCCGTTTTGTTAATTTTCTGAAAATGAACCTTAACTGGCAACAAACTGTCACCTAAATGTAAGAGAACTGTGCAAAAGTCTTACGCACATTCGATTCTATGTATTGTATTTTAGTAATGATAGAACGACCATATAGAATTATTTATCAGTTTCTAAGTCAAAATACACCCAGAAAATACAAGAAATTTGTATGCTACAAATGTATTGCAAGTATTATTTGTATGCAGTATTAGGCAGGAATTCAGTAAAACCTCCCCTCATACTTGAGAAATAGCAGCATCTGGAAGCTTCACCAAGATACAAAGTAGACTTGAGCAGGAATGGTCTTTTTGGGAGGGTAGCTGCCAAGAAACCACTGTTTGGAAAGGGAACAGGGTAGAATCGTCTTTAATATTTTATATCTGGTCACAATACCATTGCTAAAATGACAGATCTAATGGTGGCCTAAGACTTTTGCACAGTACTGTACATTGGGGCAAAAAAAGTGTTTTGCCAGTACAGAAATTGCTTCTGTTTTGCATCTTCCTCTAATTACATCACATAATCGTTCCTGCCTTGTACCCTGTGGTTCCAGGTAGGTCTTCCGGCATTTTTTTGGGTACTCCGATGGGGCAGAGGTCTAATTCCCTTGTGCCATGGGATGCATGTTCAGCTTTAGAAGAATAAGCAAGGTAAAAACTATTGCATGATGTAATTACCTTGTTCCCTAAACATATTTCTGATCTTTTTGGTGTTGAAAATCAATATGTACACTTGGGGTACCCACATCTTTTCATAAGTAATAGAAATTTAGAAACTTGCAAATAAGAAATTTGACCGATAATTTATATTTAATGCTGCTTCCTTCTGTTTTAACTTTTTCAAATTAATCTGGATGTAACTAGTATTTAGCCGTTTCAAAAACTCCCAACTAAATAATCACAACACATGTAAACAAGAAATCACAAAGTACAAATCCCAACTGTGAGTGTAATATTAAACAGGCAAAGTAAACATCAACTGGGGGGACAAAAATAAAACAGCCTCTGAACAGCATCTCTGCTTCTATTGTATTGCATCGTTTGTAGTTTTTCATGTGTTTTTAGGAACAAGAGCAATAAGCCACGACCTAGTAAACAGCACAACTACATGAGCTCATCTATTTCACTATGCTTTTGTTATGTATTTGAGGTCAGAAATATTAAAATCCCGTTGTTGATGACCGTTTTTAGTCTGACGCTGTTAGGGCATCAACAGGAATGAAAGGGTTAACTGAATAGCGCTGCTGCTATGCTATCGATTATTGTACAAAAGTCTTAAGCCACCATTAAATTAGATAAACCATTGGTCTAGCAATGTGTATGTAGTATTATAAACAACTTATAAGGGCCACAATGGCAAGTACACTGTTCACAAAAATTATTATGGGATTCCATTTTGAAGTATCCCCTCATTTTTGTGAGCAGTATATTTAGTTTGATCTCTCCTTGAGCAATAGCAGCATCGGGGGAGCTTCACTGGGATGCCAATCTGACCCTTTTAGAGTCTGTCAGTTAATGATCTATTTGGAAGGGTAGCAGCCAAGAAACCCCTTTTTTTAACAGGATCTGGGTGAATGGGCTGAGATATGATTGCAAGACTGGAATAAAGATTAGTAGAAATGAGCATTATAGAGTGAAGTTTAATATTTTTGGGTTAGATCGTCAACAAAATGTTTTTGTATGGTCATTATGGTACAACTAAAATAACAGGTGTAATGGTGGGTTAAAACTTTTGCATAGTACTGTAAAGTCTGCACAGTCTTGGAAAATAATTAATAATGAAAACAGTTGACCCTTGGTATCCCCGAAATTCCTTATATAAAGCGGTGTAATCTTTGAATCTACCCTACACACTTCATCCTGGATAATTCACTGTACTGTTTTAGACAATAATGACAAGTCTGTGGGTGAAAAGTGAGAGACTGAGCTGTGAGAATGCAGAAAGCTCCCGCATGGAATGCTTTCAAATCACATCAACAATAACTGGACCAGAGCTCTGCTGGAACATTCTGGATCTTCCCCCAAATGCACTGTGGTGACAGTGGTTAGGATACAGGACCTGCCTAGAGGACTCAGCTTTGAACTCCCAAACTGTACCTTGAAAAACTGTTAGCTAGTTACAACTCTGGATACGAGTATCTGCTAAAAGGTGTTAATGTAAACGAATAACTATATAATCTACACACTGTCGATTCTATTCTGACCACGTAGTCTGGTTGTATAGGGTTTTCTAAGCAACTGAACAATGACTATGGAATTTCTCCTTGTGAATTCTAACACGTTAAATCCAATTGGTCTAATGGATGACGGTTTATTTGTTGTTTGTGTGGACATAAAGAGGTGGTGGTCTAACGAGCAGTCCTGATGTGCCAACAAGAACGCGGGTGAAATGTAAACTGGCATCGAGGAACTAGTAAGGAACCCAAGGTTCGAACGTAAAGGCTTTTCACAAAAGAAGAACATTTTCCCACCATGAAGCACCCAGAAAAGTGATAAAGATAGAAGGGCAAGAGAAGAGAAAGCCAGGCCCGGGCGAGTAATGAATGGAAAATGAATGGACAGTCCATCAGATGCTGAGAAATGAGCACGCACACTGAGCCATAAATAAGTACATAGAGTTCTCCTGCTTCTCCTGAGCAAGTAATATCAAGTACAAATGGCTAAATGAGGCTGCAGGGACGCGCTAATGTTCCTGTCAAAAAGCGCGGCAGAAATGCAGACGCTGCGCGTTCTGATATCGACGCCCCTGCCTGCTGTTTCATTTGGAAACAGGACCGTATTGATCGCTATTATCAATATAGCTAATGCGATTAAGAAAGACTTGGGCGCGTGGAGACGGTCGATTCGTACTTCGGAGGTCACCTTGTGAAGATACGACCGCGCAGACCCGGTAGTTTGCATCGTAGGAGCATGCAGCAGAAAAGAAGATTTCGTTAGGTCTGTGAAGCAGGCAAGGTTATGAGCACGGGGCTAGTGGGATCCATGATAACGTGCCTTCCTGTGGTCCACAATGCCCGGTGAGCTCCCCAGAACTCAGTCACGATGAAGGACTTTCTTTAAGTATCATAAAAAGTCAAACTACAAGATATCTTCACATTGTTAAAAAAAAAACTAAGGAATAGTGAGAAAAAGGAGGGGGGAGAGAGAGCAAAGATGTGTGCAGAACAAAGACCTGCCAAAGTTCGTTGGGTCCTCCTGGGATCCCGCGTCACTTCCTGTCCGTTTCAGTCACGCTTGTTGTCCAGAGGAGTCGAAACCGCACCTCATCTCTCATCGTGTGTACAGAGGCAGCGGTGGTTTCTGTGTCTGTTTTAGGGAAACAGCTGACGGCGGACGAACTACGTGATTGGACCGGCTTGCAGAAGATGAGCTAGCGGCAGCACCAGGGAGTTTGTGTGCAGTGGTTCCGTTAGTGTTTCTCTTCATGGCGGAGTTCAGTCGTTCCTGTGTTTAGGAGATAAAGCTGAAGCGGAGGGTAGGCTGGGTGGATCAGAGTGGTTGTCGGACGAGGTGTGTGTGTGCGCGTGTGCTTTGTTTTTGTTATTTCTGAGTGTCTAACTTTACGTAGTGTGTGCAAGTGTGGGTCAGATGAGGGCGGCGCTGCCCGTGCTGCTGCAGCTGTTGTTGCGGTTGTTGTTCCGGCGCGACAGGTTGGGCGTGGCCATGAGAGGGTAGCGCTCGTCAGGGCAGCCGTACTGCAGCAAGACGTCCACGCATTCTTGGCTGTTGGCCTGGCGTGCGTATGCCAGCGCAGTGTTGCCGTGGGCGTCCCGTGCCATGATGTCCACTCCGTACTGGTGAAATCAGAGAGAGCGAGAGAGAAAGAAAGAGAGAGAGAGAGAGAAAAAGAGAGTGGGAGAGAGAGAGAGACAGGGACAGCGAGAGAGAGAGAGAGAGAGAGCGAGAGGAAGCGAGAGGAAGAGAGAGACAGGGACAGCAGGAAAGAGAGAGAGAGAGAGAGAGAGAGAGAGAGAGAGAGAGAGACAGCGTGAGAGAGC
>JAVSBV010000017.1:294650-315866 GCA_033117975.1 Parotocinclus spilosoma | reverse complement strand
CCATTACCACAAAAACGGTTAGGGCGACTGCAGTGACGGCAGAGCAACTGAACGCGCTGGAACTGGCTCGAAATGAGATAAATACACTTCGACCAACAAAGTGGGCTACAAAGTGCTTCACCGACTGGCTCTTACAAAATGTCTTTAAGTAGATGTATTTTTTTTCCGCTTCATCTTCGCTTAATCCCAAATTTTTAAAGTTACCATTCGTGGTGTTAGCTTGTATAATCTACACTCCGTATTGTAGCCCAAGAGACAAGCCATGGAACTGTTGTTGTGGAACTACTTTTTGGCGGATGGTTCTGTCCTCATTAAAGCATATTTATTATGAATTTGTTGATGATGTTTGATTTATTTACTTCATTTATTTTGTAGAAAAAAACTGTTGTATAAAAGCAATAGAACACTCAAGGTTGTGTGTTATCGCAAATTACATCACGGCTGTGAATTAATCTACGACCAAATCACAGCCGTGATGTTATTCGCGATAGCACACTCCCTCTTGTGTTCTATTGCTTAAATATAAATTATTCCATTATTCTCTCTCTCACACACGCACGCACACAGAGAGAGAGAGAGAGAGAGCGAGAAAGGCAGAGAGAGAGAGAGAGAGAGAGAGAGACACAGGTAGAGAGAGACAGAGAGAGACATAGGGAGAGAGAGAGAGAGAGAAAAAGGCAGAGAGAGAGAGAAAAAGGCAGAGAGAGAGAGACAGGTTGAGAGAGACAGAGAGAGACATAGAGAGAGAGAAAGAGAAACAGACAGAGAAAGGAAGCGAGAGAGAGAGAGACAGAGAAAGGAAGCGAGAAAGAGAGAGACAGAGAAAGGAAGCGAGAGAGAGAGACAGAGAAAGGAAGCGAGAAAGAGAGAGAGAGAGAGAAAGATAGAGAGAGAGAGAGAGAGAGAGAGAAAGAGAAAGAAAAAGAGAAAGAAAAAGAGAGAGAGACTTATCGGTTCATGATATGTTTAACTGATTATGGATTTATTGGAACATATCCCCTTCATAAATCAATGCAATACATCTCCATTAAAGTATATAATGCCTTATACAGGCTGGAACCGATTCACTGCTGGGGCTCGCACCGAGGTCACTGCAAAGGTGGGCTAGCAAACTGGCACTGTGCCACCAGAGTGCCCGCATCAAACATGCTTATGAATGTTATAAAGGAACAATTTATGTAACCCATACACAGGGTTACCAAAATACCATAGGATCCAGTCCCATTGATTACACATAACAATTACATCCACTGAGAGGAAACTAAATTGCGCGCGCAGACAGATCCTTCACCAGCGGTGTGTGCCGGGCAGGGGGCCCGTGTGCGGCGTGTGGCTTTGCTCGCTTCGATGATAAAAGTTCCCAAATGCTAATGGGGATGCAATTACCAGCGGCAAGCTGTTGGCCCGCCGCTCCTGAAGGGCTCTCCTGTGGCTTGTTAAGCCACGTCGAGAGCGCTTGGCTTTGAATTGCCCTTTTGTAGGCGTCCGCTGAGGGACAGAAACAGCTCTCGACAGCTCGCCACACACACTAACACACACGCTGGCAGTTGGCCCGAGTGAGGGAGCCACGGGTGGCCTCCTGATAAAAAACGAACGACACGCACACGTCCTCTGCAACGGTTGTGTTAACAAAACACATCATTCGACTAAGGGTGCCAAAACTACTAAGTCCATATAATGGGAACGCTCACACTTATGAGCTATCAAACATGGTGTTTGTGTGACATCAAGGCCGAGCATGCTGGGAATACTCCGCGTAACCGAGTGTAACTAACGCCTGGTGTTAAACAGACAAGCACTTGAAGGATTTATGGATTAGAAGGTCTTTTATCTGGAGTGTTTGAGTAACCAAATCGGACGACAACGATCATCCCAAGTCACGGCGAGACAGATGTGATTAAATCTGACGCTCTCCGGAGATGAATACATTACGCTCTGTGGTAGGTTTAGCTAAAAACACGTGTTCAAGAAAACACACAAAAGAGCGACGTCGGTCGTAATTGGTACGAACGAACAAATGCCCGTTAGCTGTTTGGACCGCGTTTCCTTCAGGAGTGACGTATTTCGGGGCTAATTACGTTGCATCTATTGCCATCTACTACTTAATTAGCTGCATTAATGTGATTTTTTTTATGTAGACGAGCAATTAGGAGCCCTGATTGAGTTTCATTCTATTAGCAACACAAACATTTTAATTGAAGGCTGCATTGCAGAGACCTGGTACTAACAGGAACCTGTTCACAGCCACATCCATCCGCCTCTCCAGGTGTCCCTCTAACCATCCCAAAATCTATCCAAACAACCATCCAATCATTCTATCCATCCTTCCCTCCTTCACCTCAGCATTTATTAACTCCCTCCCTTTATTCCACTAACCCGTCATTCCATCCACGCCTCCATTTTATCAATCTCTTCAACAATTTTTTTAATTTCCATCATCCCAAGATCTATAAACCAGTCATACCTCCATCTAACTTTTTAAGCTCATGCAACCATTCCATCCATCATTCCATCCATCCAACCAAACTCCCAATTCCACCCAACCCCCTACTGAATCTCAGCATTCGTTTTTTAATCCCCCTTTATTGCACAGCTCCATTTACCTAAATATGATTGATCCATTCCATCAATTTATATTTCAAGACCATCCATTCATCCATCCATCCAACACTGCAAATTTGAAACAAACACCCATTCATTCATCCCTCTATCTTAGCACGTCCCACCCTTCGATCCATTCAGCCCTCATCCCCTTGCATCATTCACCCCACCATCTCTCCATTCCATAAATTCAGTTTCTTTACTTCATACCATTTCATCCATTATACTATTACATCACATCACATCCATTCCACATTCCACAATCCAATTATCCACCCATCCCTCCATTCCATTCACAAATGTATCCCTCTATCCACCTCCATTTCATCCATCCACCCAATGGCTGAATTCCCAGGTTACAGACGTCCCATTAATCCATCCTACCAATTAAACATTTTCCTCTTATCTTCACCCCTGAATTTCAACTATTCTTTGAATCCATTCTTTCATTTGAACCTACTATTCCATCCGTTCTTACATACGCCCCTTAATATCTCCATCTGCCCTTTTCATCTACATCCCGTTATCAATTCTACCCCACCATTCCATCCAACCATCCATCTGTTTCAACATTCCATTCTTCGTATTCCATTCACTCTACCATTCATTCATTCCACCTCACCACTCCATCCTCCGGTGTATTACTCACTGCATTGCCAGCAAAAGTCATGATTACACTAACAACGCAGTCCGAATGTGTTCCAGGGAAGACAGAGGAAGAACCACCGACCAATGAGAGGCACAGGGTCGGCCAAACGTACCCGTATGTACGTTAACACGCCAGCCAAGCAGGCAATTAGGCCGAGCTGTTATGGCTTAATACGGCACATCATCAGCTGCATTGAAACAGATGACATGGGGAGCGGTAATTAACGGCGATGGCACTGTGGGGGATGATCGTGCCACCCAGATGCCAGGCTTGGTGAGAGATTAAAAATGAGGAATGCCAGCAGAACATAATCATATTGAAAAGACCCACAAGGGTGAGATTGTAGATTTGTTTACCTATAACATCTGTACTAAACGTGCTTCCAATCAACAGTTTGAGAACTATAAAAGGAAATTATCTGCCTTTTATACATATTATTCATGTCTAAATGACAGAAACCTAGTACAAGTGTCACCTGCTGGCAGAAAAGAAAATCACAGTTTTGAAAGGCATTAAAAAACATGGCATTTTTGTACTTCTTTTGAGAAGTGTTTCACGTTTTGGAAAAGACACAAGAATAAGAATTACTGTACAGTTTTCTGCTTTACGGCAGGGATACGTTCCGTCAAATCCATCCAGTTGAATATATCGTGAACGCAAATGAACAAAAATCTTATTTTTGAATATAGTGTTAAACATCTTGTATTGTTTATTCAGTAATGGACTGAAAGTGAAAAACAAAAAGAAAATTGTTATTGTTGTGACCACAGTGATTCCCTTCGTAAAACAGGGTCTACAATATAGGAAGTATATTATACAGTACCGTGTAAAATGTTTTCATGTTCTGTTTTACTAAATACTATGGTTTAAAATAAAGCACTATGTGCAATATATCTAAGCTAATGGCTGGTCGTCCATTTCGGTCAACGCCCTGTTTCACAGAACATAATAAGAACGTTTAATTAAGGCACTACTTGAAATTAGCAGACACCCTAACGCCCTACGAACCAGGTTGCTAAAGGGTCCAAATACTTGCCAAAGCTGGGATTTGACCTCACAACCATTACAATACTGAATCTGATTACTGTCTAAATACAATAGCTTACATGCAGACTTGGGTGGTAGGTAAGAACTCCGTTATCGCAGAGCGTGACGTATTTCTTCTTCCACTCTTTGTTCAGCGACTTGCCACTTCTCTTCAGGAGCATCCCCTGCAACGCAACACAAAACACAAGTGCACGTATGAAGACATGGCATGAGCAGATCTTTCTTGAGAATGCCAAACGCGATCTTGACTCAATGCGCAGAGCCTCTCATGGAAGTTAATGCGAGTTGTCATGAAGCGCTTGTGTGGCTTTCATTAAACCCAATGAACGTCATCCGTGAAAACTGTTACCGCAAAACTCAATCGCTACGTCCGTCCACATCTTTGTTTAAACGTGGACACGCAGGCAGCGGTGTGACCGCTGGCCGCTCTCTCCTCCACACGTCAGCGCCTGACTGGCTGTTTAAGGGTCTGCCGCCCACACCTCATTTTGGCCAAATTCATTAGGGAAGACGAGGGATAAAACTGTGCACTGATTAGCAATTACGACGCGGCCGTGTCACTTGGCTGGACTTGTTAAACATTAACACGCAGACAGGACTGATATTAATAGAGTCTTTGCCTCTGCTGCCTCGAAGCGCTGCAGCGACGACAAGAATCTCTCGTGCCCATTTTCTTTCCATCACTCAGCTGTCATAAAAATGCCACGTACCCTCAGTGTCACACGCCAGCAAACTCGCTGTAATTACGTGGTAATTGGTAACTAAACTAACCTTAAAAAAAAGTGCAAGAAACGATGCCCTGAATTGCCTGGCGGCTCCTTTGGCCAACGAGCTGTGGATTTAGCTCCTTAATAACCACGCAGCGCTGCTGAGCACAATAGCGCACGGAATGGCTGATAATGACGGACGTAACGTCACCTCGGACTGTTTAGCGCTTTATCTGAGAGAAGCGGAAAATATCACAAGGTCAATCTACTGTGAAAGCTCAAAGCACCCCACAGAATGTGGACTGCACACATTATTCAGGGTTTGACACAACTCGGGAATGGTTAACCGTTTTTAAATGGTTTTGTTTTATAAACATGGCAGCATTTACACTTAAACAGCAGTTAGCTAGTTAGCGGCGGCAAACTTTACCTACATAAGCGCAGGACTGTTAAGCTATTACGAAATAGCATATAATTAAAAAATCCCACTCACAGCAACCTATGACCAGAGAAAATCTAAAAATCATACAGCCGACCCGCTATTAAGAGTTGGAAAAAAAAAAGAAAAGAAACATGTACAGGGAAACAAAAAGAAATAGACATATGGAGGAAGGAAATAAGAAACGAAAAAAGCGTAAAAAAAAAAACTACAAAGAGGGAATAAAAGGTAGAAAGAAATAAAGACAAGACATGACAAAAGAAAAAGGCAAATTAAAAAAAAAAAAAAAGTAAAAACAAAAATACAGAAAGGAATAAAAGTAGAACTCGAGGAAGGGAATTAAAATGTTTGTACAAAAGAAAGAAGCATAAAGAGTAGGGAAAAGAATAGGGCAAAGTCCATGTAAAATACAAAACAAAAAAAAGAAACATGTGCAGGGAAACAAAAAGAGAAAGACGTGGAGGAAGGAAATAAGAAACGAAAAAAGATTGAAAAAATTACAAAGAGGGAATGAAAGGCAGTATGAAAGAAAGAAAGACAGACATGACAAAAGAAAAAGGCAAAGTTGAAAAACAAAAATACAGAAAGGAATAAAAGTAGAAAACAAGAAAGTAAAGTAAAATGTTTGTACAAAAGAAATAAGTTAAAAAGTAGGGAAAAGAATAGGGCAAAATCTATGTAAAATACAAAACAAAAAAAAGAAAAGAAGAAAGACATCATGGAAAGAAAGACAAAAAAAGAAAAAAGAAAAAAAATTTTTTTAATGAAACAAACAAGTTGAGGAAATGATGGAAAAATGTCATAAAACAAGGAAGAAGGAAATAAACAAAGTAAGAAAAAAAGGAAAGATAAAAGAAAGGAAGAAAGAAAGCTTACAAAAATACATAAAGTGTAAATATAAAGTATAGAGATTTTTAAATGGTGTGACCAAACATGATATTCTGTCATGCATCTGAATGTCTGATTGCTCTGTGTGTGTGTGTGTGTGTGTGTGTGTGTGTGTGTGTGTGTGTGTGTGTGTGTGTGTGTGTGTATACATACATTCCCTCAGGTTGGTCCACAGGCTCTCACACCCCATATTAGAGAAGAGTGAGGACTTGGCACCAAGCACCAGCAAAACAAGCTCTGGCACTGTGTAATAAACACAAGCTGACGAGCCTTTTAATTTCCTAACGATAAAAACGCCACCAGCGAGTCAGCCGTCACACACAGTGACCATCCATTACCCCATTACCCCGAGATAGAGACCGGGAGAGATGGTGCTCCGACTTAGGT
The DNA here is from genome assembly GCA_033117975.1 of Parotocinclus spilosoma. NCBI lineage: Eukaryota > Metazoa > Chordata > Actinopteri > Siluriformes > Loricariidae > Parotocinclus > Parotocinclus spilosoma. The sequence goes on along the minus strand of JAVSBV010000017.1, from coordinate 309,148 downwards.
AAAGGAAAGAAAAGAAAGAAAGAAAGAAAGAAGGGACAATAAAAATGCAATAAGAATAAAAGGCAGTTTTGTTTGTAATGAAAGAATTTAAAATGAAAAGAAAGAAGGAAAAAAAACCCAATAATATATATAATAAAGAAAAATCAAAGAAAGACAATAAAAGAAAAGTAAAAAAAAAAGGTACAAAGGTAAAGGTACAGAAGGAAAAATTTGGGTTAGAAAAATAACAAAAAAAGATGTACAGGAAAAACAGGGAAAGAAAGAGAGTAGAAAACAAACAAAACATAAAAGTAAAAAAAAAGGGATAAAAAGAAGAAAAAAGGAAGGAAGTAAATCAAATAGGAATCTGTATAAAAGTAAACATTTGTGAAGGAAGAAGCCCAAAAGAATTTTTTAAAAGCATAGAAGTACAGAAAAAATAAATATGTAAAAAAAAGAAAAAAAAATAGTAAGACATACAGAAAGAAACAGAAAATGGAGCAGGAAGAAGGAATGAGGCTAAAACACAAAGAAGAAAACAGGACAATGATTTAAGAGCAAACTAAAAATAAAGTAAGAAAATATCTAAAAACAATGTAAAAAAATAAGGAAATAAGAAACAAGAAAGAGAAGATAAATCAGATTTATTTGATATACACTACAGCACTTTTTACAATGAAGCATTTTCTCAAAGCAGCCTTACGATTTTAGATTAGATTCTACTATCTAGGGCCAGTCCCAAATTGGGCAAGTTTAGGGCAACAGTGGAAAATAAAAACTCCCTAAACATTAAAGGAAAGAAACCATTGGAAGACCAAAACTCAAAAAGGAAGCCGACCTCCTTGGGTGGCTTAGATGATATATTTATGTAATTAATCTAGTCCAATAAGACGAAAATAAAAAAGGAAATACAGAGGGAAGAAAAGAAAAAAATGCTTTTGTGAATGAGAGAGTAAATAAAAGTGAGTGAACGAAAGAGTAAAAGCTAAATGCAGAGTAAACAAAAAGAGTAAGTGTGTGAGCATGAATAAGTTAAAGAGTAAATTAGATTAAAGGGAATTTGTACACGTGTCTACATGTAGAAGCGAGATCTGGGAGGAACATCCCAGCTCCTGGTCTGTTATGTTGCTCTGACTGGATAATATTTCCTCTGCTGCTGGTTTTGCACATCCATGAGGGAGATGACGGATGATCATTTTAAAGCAGAGCCTAATTGAACGTCACATCAGCTCGTTATTTACAGCACCGGCAGGTGACGCGACGCTACCCCCTATTTTACCTGCTGCCGTGTGACAGGCTGCAAGGTCTCGACGCCCAGGAGAAATGGAGGAGATAAATAAATCTGATCTTCACACTTCTTCAGGGAGGCTTGAGCTTCGGAGTCCCTTAAAGGCTTTTAGTGTAAAGTCAATAACTGTAGCATCTGTATCATTTACTGCTACATCAATAATAATAGGAGCTAAATTAGCCATTAAAGAGAAATAACTACTATTAATAAGAAAAAAAGAAGAAAAAAAGAAAACAGATACAGTACACTACATGACCAAAAGAATAAGGACACCCAATCTAACTGGTGCTTTTCGAGCAATTTAGCCACACCTACTGTTACATGATGCTTGCAATCTCTAGACTTACATTCTCATTAACAAGAGAACGGGTTGCACTGGAGAGATAGGGACTTGCACTTTCCAAAAAACTTTTCTTTTTTCTTTTTTTTTTTTAAATGTAAAAAAAACAAAAGTACGTCAAAAAAAAGTCGACTACACTCAAATGCATAACCCATAATTTCCACTGAAAGCATCATTAGAAAATGGAATGAAAAAACAACGAAAAAAAAATAATCAAAGGACAAACTAAAAAACAAATGAAAGAAAGAGCGAGAGAAAGAACAAGAGTCACCAAACAAAAGAAATAGCAAAACAAAAAATCAGCAAACAAACAAAAACAAATCAAAAATGAACAAATGAACAACCAAATTGTGGAATAAAAAAGAAGGAAACAAAAAAAACCCCCAAATGAATGGAAGAACCAAAGAACGAATTAGGAAAAGAACAAAACAATGTAAGAACAAGAAAAACAAAACAATGACTGATTTAAAGAACAAACAACAGAATGAACAAAAAGTAGAACAAACTAACATAAACAAACGAGCAGACAAATAAAAGAAAAAACAAAAGACAGAATTAAATAAACAAAAGAATGAATCACAGAACCACACCCCCTGCTGAGCACAGGACTGCCTAGACATGGACTGGTCACCATGCAAACACCATGAAGATGGGTCTCCAAATAATTTTTACCATGCAGAATCCAGTAAATATCAATAACTCTTCTGAACCCCCACTACTCAGATTTAAACCTGTAGTTTAGCCAGACTGCACACGGTAAACCCCAGAATAGAACAAAAGCTCCTGAGAATTAAAGCAGGTCAATGAGAGCACACATTACCCATGATTCACTCCTCTAGTAGCGAACAAAAGACGGAGATAACTGTGTCCAAATCGGACAACAGGCCAACAAAGCGCAGTGTGTCTACCTGAAATGAGCTCATTGTTTGTGGCAATGGCACAGAAAAGCAACGAAATTGAACATGTCATCTACCCAGGCTGGCCTCCCGTTCCGTCACAGGCCCAGTGTGGGGTGTAACCAGTTTCGTCTGATGCTGGAGCTTCTCTATCACTGTGCCCATCTGATCTGGTTGGTGCAGGCAGCGAAGGGCCACAATCTCATAGGTCATTTATCATTAGAAGACACTTCAACTGCCCTCTCCTAAAAATCCAGACAACTACTGACAACAGTACGCCCTAATGTGGGCTATCCAGGATAAAGAAGCCAATAAAAGGACGATATGATGGACAACAAGAACTCAGAAAAAGTAAATGAAAGAGAGAAATGTAAGAGAGAAAAAAATTTAATGAGGAGACTAAAAAGAAAGATGAAAGAAAGGTTAAAAGGAAGAAAAGAAAACAAAAAAGAATGACCAGGAAATAAAAAAATGGCAGTAAAAAAAAGAAAGAAAAAGAACAAAAGAAAGAAAGAGCAGGAAAGAAAGAAGAGTAAGAGAAAAGTACGTACAAAAAAAAAAGAATCTTAGTTAAAAAGCAATGAAAAAGAGAACAAGAAAAGTAAATAAGAGCAAGAAAATGAAAAAAAAAAGCAAAAAGAATACAAGGGAAAAACAAACAAAGGAAAAAAATAAATTATTAAACAAGGGAAAGAAGTGAAAGAAGAAAAACAGTAAATAAATAGAAAGAGAAACGTGAATTAAAAAGTACAAGAAAAAGAACAAACAAAAAAATGGGAGACGCATAAAAGACAAGCGGGAAAACAGAAGCAAGTAAAAACAGTAAACAAAGGAGGAAAATGAACAAAAGATAAAAAGACAAGATGTAAAAACGTAAAGGTGAACAACAACAAAAAGAATGAAAAGGAGGAAGGAATGAAATAAGACAAAAATAAAAAAGGAACAAAGTAAGAGAAAAAAAGGATTCCAAGAACGCAGTAAAAAAAACAAAAAACAAAAAAAAACTAAGGAAGTGATATATAAGGGCAGGTAAGAAAAACAATAAAATGACAGAAGGTTAAACCAAAACAAAGACAGAAAAGTATGAAAAGAAAGAAAGAATGAATGAATTAAAGAAAATGAATTAATGCATGTTCACATCAAAATGTAATATCCAATAATGAAATATCCTCTTATTTTTGTGAGCAGTATTTTGTAAACATGTTCTTTCTTTTTTTCTTGGAACTGTGGTAGCTTAGTGGTTAAGGCACTGGACTCTGGACCTGATGGTCCTGGGTTCAAATCTCACCTCTGCCAAGATGCCAAAGTTGGGTCCTTAAGCAAGGCTCTTAATTCACAATTTCCTGAATTGTAAGATTGTATAAGTTGCTCTGGATAAGGGATAAATGTGAGTCTCATTGTGTCCAGAAAACAGAAATAACTAACCAGCAAATCCACTCACTACAGGAACCAACCAGAGTTAACGAGTGTGTACTCGGTTTAATCATTTTCAGTAAAAAAAAAAAAAATGCTATGCAGGAAAAGGGGAGAATGTAATTTGCAAGAAGTTAGCTCGCATGACAGAATTGCTATCTTGTCCAAAATGGCTCGGAGCAGTGACAACCTTTCTGAGGGAAATGATATTTTTTCAATCCCACAGAAGGCGGATCTTGTCGCAATCGTTAAAGGCTTGATAGCAGGTTTTTAATATTCACCGTCTTAATTAGGACCGCAGTTAATTTCATTAAATTCTTTCGGTGCTAAATGAAGCAGATTATGAGACATCTTTTATTGCGAAGCGTGAAATTACAGCCTGCCCGCTGCCAGTGGCAGGGCCAAACTAATGAATTACAGGGTAAATAACACCAGAATTAACCATCCAATTTAACTCCTTACAAAGCAGCCCGCTCACAGGGGGGGAAACTTTGTCAAATTTACACAGCTCAGTGCAAGTACATGCTCCACAACACACAATTACAAGCACAGTACTTATTTCCCTTTATGATCAAAAGAGGTTCCATTCGCTTTCGAGAAGGAAGACGGCAGGTTTTAGAGTCGCGTGCTGTAAAACAGGGAGATGGCTACAACGTATAAATGGCAAATAAAAGCTTAACGGGTAGTTCTTTTTTTTAAGGAGTAAAAGATGTAGAGTAAAGATGTAAAGTTTTATTCCCCTCAAACATGAGCAACCATTTATCAAAAATGTATTAAAAAAAATCAGGGATTTTAATCAGATTTGAGAAATTAATTTGAGTGTTGAGTGATCTGTTTCCCTCAAAATTGTGATTAGTGTATCTTAAAAAAAAGTAAGTGCAGGAAAAAACACACAGCGGTCTTGCACAAACCAAAGAGAAAGAGTAATAGAAGGAAGGAAGAAAGGAAGGAGAAAGAAAGAAAGAAAGAACGAAAGAAAGAACGAAAAAAAGAAAGAACGAAAGAAAGAAAAAACGAAAGACAGACAGACTAATAAAACTAACAGGAACAGAGAAGCAAGTAGTAAAAAAAAGACAGAAATTAGATGAAAGAATGAGTGACAACAACAGAAAAAAGAACAAAAGGAAATCATGAAAGACAAAGGAAATAAATTAAGAAAAGGAAAAAGAAGAAAAAAAACTAAATGGGAAAAAATGAAAGAAGGAAGAAAAAAGTATGAAAAAAAGATTAGTAAGGGGAGAAGATAAACAGCATAAGAAAGAAAGAAAGGAAATGAAATGACCAAAAATAAGATGACAAAGAAGAAAGGCAAATAAAAAAGGACAGGAATAAAATTGAAAAGAACATGAAAAAGAGAACGACAAGTCTGAGAGAGAATTGAGAGCTGAAAGAGAAGGATAGGTAAGGAAAAAGGAAGAGAAAGTTGCAAAAATGTAAAAACAAAAAAGGAAAAATCTAAATAAGATCATAAATAAAGAAAAGGATAAAAGAAAGAAGTACAAGAAATGCATTACCTAAATCAATTACAAAACGAGGGACAAAAGGTCTAAAGAAAGTGAGAAGTAAGAAAGGTGGAAAAACAGAAAAAGAAATAAATAAAAAAAAAAAAGAACAATGTTTTACCCCGTTGGCAAAGTTTTGTAAGATGCTTAAAATGCAATGCCAACTTTTTAACCCTGTCTGGCCTGTTCAGGATGACGGGGGCACACATAACAGCTGTAACAGCACTGTGGGATGATCCCTCAACCGGCCTCAACTCCTTCTGTCTCAGCCAATCACAAACTCACGTGATGACCAACCGGGCTGAAAAGCACCACCAGGATTTTAATACAGTCGATTTCGGTTAACGGGACCACATCGGGACGCGATGGTTTTGATCCTAATAACCTGCTGGTCCGATTAAACGAACATGCCCTATGTTACGACGGGACATGCTATGTAACATATTAAATGTTTATTAAACCTTTATTGTGTGATTTACACGTATAGCGAACATACTAAGAAGAAATACTGTTGCTTACCAACTTTGTTTATTGAAAGACAAATTTGCAACCAAGTTTTTTCGAAACGATCTACAACACAATGTATAGGTACTCAGCATGTGAAGCATAATACTGTCAAAAACAAGTTCTTACTAAATTCCAGTCAACGTTTGAACTGACGCGCTTTTGCTGTGGCTAAGTGGCGACTTGTGGCTTGTTTTTTGTAGTAAATGGAAATGTTAGGCAAAGACCTGTAGGTGGCAGTAGAGGGCTGTTGAGAAACTCGGGAGTTTTCGAGTAATAATGCCAGAGACAAAGAGTTTCTTCACGGATATTACATACAGTACACATTCTTTGGTCCTATTAAGCTGAATTTTGGTCCAAATAAGCGAATAACATTATACGTATATAATAGGATTTTTTTCGGTACTTTAGGATTTGGTCCGAATAAGCAGCTGGTCCCATTAACTGGTGGTCCAATTAACCGGAATCGACTGTAGTTCTAATAAGATTACAGGTAAAAAGGCAGGAAAATGTGAATCCATTACAGTATTATATCCTAATCTCTCTCACTCGGTCTCAATCCATCGTTCAATTAGCGCCACTTGGTGAAATTAATTTGTTGCAATGCTCTCGCAGAAAGAATCTGTCAGGTGCCTGACAAAGCCTCGTGCTAACCTCTCTGCGGTAATTATCAGCTAATTAGGAATGCGGAACAGATGTCGGTGCACTCGAAGCAACATGGGGTCCGTAAACAAAGCTGCCGACCATCACAACACCAGTTAGCCACTGCACCAAACACTCAATAACACTCCAAAACAACACAAAGTAACAAAGTCGTCTTCATCATGAACACGTCTTGCTTCACATTTCAGCAGCCTTTTCCTTTTTAAAGCCTTTTCCAGACTAAACACATTAACAAAACAAGGCCGCTTATGTAAACACACATCCACCTGTCAGTCAACACTAAATAAATACAGACTGGACCACAACCAGACACGCAATTACAGCCAATGAGCACAAAGACAGGGGTCAAAGCTGAGCCCGTGACTGGCAGAGCTCCGAGTTGTCGCTGCAGGTCCAGGTGCCACCGCTGACCTTGGCACGCCCCCACCGGGGGGTGACGGTGGATACGGGGCACCTCTTCAGTCTAATTGCTGCAGAGTGGGAGCCCGCCCCAGCCTCATTAATGCTGGCCCCATTTGCACATTTTAATGAGGAGCATGTTCTAACGAAGGCAGTTTTACAAAGGTCTGATCTCGCCAAGTGTCAACCTTCAGCACGGGAAGGAAAACTGGTAATAAGATCCTGACGAGCGGAAAGAAAAACACACACTATACGCGTGTACATGCATGCAAATATTCCCTTTTTTTAAAGGATGCTGCCTACAGGATGCCGCTGACTGGGCATTTTTGGCTGGTGGACTATTTTCAGTCCAGTCACAATGAGGTGTTCTAAAAACTCCAGCAGCACTGCTGTGTCTAATCGAATCGTACCAGCTCAGCACACACTAACACAACACCCCCACATCTGTGTCAATGCAGTTAAATAAATACAAAGAGGATCCACAAGAACTGCTGGATAATCTGATCCTGATTATAGGTGTGTATAAATACAGTTAATTCCGGTTAATTGGACCACCGGTTAATGGGACCAGCTGCTTATTCAGACCAAATCCTAAAGTACCGAAACCAATCCTATTAAATACGTGTAATGTTATTCGCTTATTTGGACCAAAATTCCGCTTAATCGAACCAAAGAACGTGGGAGCAAATAAGAAAAAGTCACAAGTCGCCACTTAGCCACTGCTGGGAGAATTTATGCTTTTATCAAAGGTCAGGATAATGCGAAAAGTTGTGTTGACAAGAGCAAAACCAGCAGGAGGTGAACACGCACATTTTTCAATGTACAAAGTTCAAAGCAACAGTAGTTCTTGTTTGTATGTTCGCTGAACGTGTAAATCGTACAATATAGGTTTAAATAACATTTCATATGTGACATAGCATGTCCCGTCTTGCAACATAGGACATGCTCCTTTAATCGGACCAGCCGGTTATTAAGACTAAAACGATCGTGCCCCGATGTGGTCCCATTAACCGGATTCCACTGTATATTCTATTTTCTTTTAGCTATCTGTTAGGATATTCATTTTCCTTTGAAGTGGCCCTCACCATGCTTACGTGTTGCTCTTGAATCTAATGGGTCCATCCCATTCTACCTGAAGTAAGCAGCATTGTTTTCTGTGTTGTCCTTTTCTATTAATTTGATAAACGTTATAGTTAAGGTTTTAACTCCACGTGCTTTATGCCACCATACCGCCGAGGCGTAATATACATTTTCCGTGGCAAATGATTATTAGAAACCTGCTCCAGACTGGAACCTTGGCTAAAACATGATTTCTCTCTGTCAGCTTCAGAGGACAGCAGGAGGGCTTTAGTGGCTGTGAGCTGCAGGAGCGAGCAGTGAACATGGCGTGTACAAACCAGTGATTGATCTCCATATGGGGGACAAGCTCTGGCTCTGAAAAGGCCCCACATGTGCTTAAGTATGTGCGTTTGAGTGTGTGGGGGCGTTGAAAGACTCCGTCTGACACTGTGGAAATTAATCCCTCATTTATGTACCTGCAGCGCCAAGAGACTGATGGATAATGGAGACAGAAGCTTCTGTGCCAGGATCGCCGTGATACACGTTCCGAGTCTTTACCATGCAGACTTTGTAAATTGACAAATATTTAACAAGATACTAGTCATTTTTCTGTAGTTTTCACAGTTTCTTAGTAGATAGTTTTCCAAAAGTCCATATTTTGCACATTAAACTTTGATGCGTATCGATTGAAGCACCGGGCGAATGAAAACGATCGTCACGACTGGACCAGTACACAGTAGCCTTGCAAAATGTTTGGTTAAAGCGATCTTGGCACTCAGTGCAGATTAAACTTCATAGAGACAGCAGGCCAGTAATTGTGAGAGGTCTCTGCAGTGGTCATTGTTGTCCCATCCCGCCACATCTGTGAACCATGGACCAGCCTCACCATCTGCCCTCCTCTTAGCCTCATCAGTCAACAGGACAAATGCACAACAGGCTTACACTAGCAGGCTGAGACATGCCCTTTGCATCCTAAGCGGACCCCTGATTGCATAGGTTACCTCATTAATGAAATAATACATGCAGGCTCAGTTTGTTACGTCTGACTGCGGGGACTGGGGATCATCCCACTGCAGTTCAAGAGCGCCCCATAATGGTCCTTCGAAGTGAAAAACTAATAATTAGTTGCCAGTGCTGGACCCCTAGTTCTGACCAGGACAAGCAGGAATAAAACAGTTTTTAATGTAACTGTATTATTGTGATTTTTTTTTATAAACAGACAAAGGAATGGCAATTTTTTATAAAAAATTTACATTTACAGTTCTTGGTTTGTGGTTCCACAGTATGCACAATTTTTGTTGTATATGCAGCTAAGCCAAATGTTCTGCAGGGAGCTAAAGTATTTAGTTTTAAAAACGTGTAGAAGAAAACGCAATGTTTACAATTCATAATTTAAAAAAAAGAATGTCCTTTATCGTATGTAAAATTAATAATTGAGTTGTGAACTCTAATTCATATTATTCATTATTTTTATATTAATGGTATTAATAACCACCCTGTGTGTGTAATAGTGTGATATTTTATGCTCTGAAGCGCCCTCTTTTGGTTATAGGAAATAACACTGCAGAAAATCAATGACATTTTACAAATATACATAACATTCAAATCGATTTAAATTTCATGACTTTTTTTTTTATGACAGCTATTGTGTGATGTCTTGATTCCCTCTGAATGCTTGATATTCTTCACTTAAACCAATACCTTTTAACGTATAGTTCAGTAAAATCAAACTCTCTGACTCCAATTTTCTGACAGCAGGTTTAAAAGAGAGAACTCGACTGAAATCCACAGGGTCGAAGTCACGACGCTGACGCTGCTCAGGGATGGCAGCGGCATGCTAATAAACACAGATCTCATTTAAAGGGGGCGCTAATCAGAGGAACAATTTGTTCATTAGAAAATTACAAACAAGGCCGCCGCGCCGACACGAGAGGGCACGATTAGCCGTGCTAATTACCTGATTCTTACACTCCAGTTGAGACGCTCAGTGGAGAACTTCTGCCCCTCCCCCTCTCGCCTTCGTCTCTTCTCTTGTTTGTGATAAATTAAAGTCAACTCAGAACGCGGTGGAGAGAGAGGTGGCTGCTTTAACTCCAGTGCCGAGGCCCTAATCAAAGTGCTTTCCTATACAGGAAGACGACCGGGCTTTGAGTGGGGACGGGTCCACATGTTGACCCTCGGACCGCACTTCATTAGAATCCTTTCCGTTTTCTACCCTGCTCTCCTCTTCTCTACAGGACGGCTACAGAGACTCCGAGAAATCCTTTTCCACTCCTTATCCTAATGATCTCGTTTGGAAAAATTCCAGCTCTAACTGATGTCAAGTGCACGCTTTTGCCGTTAATCAAGGAAATGGTTTTAAAAGTGCCCAGCAAGGGTTTGAGTTCTGATCACAGGCCTGCCTTGCCCACAATGTACCGCCCCTGGACACCAATTATCGCGGCCCAGACGGCCGGGCCTGATCCTACCTGTTTAATTGGAATTGCGCGACCGCTTCCGATGCTGTCTGCTCGACCCTCCGGTACTTTCTTCTCCTTGTCTGGTTCGCTTGCCTTGCGAGACTGTGGAGGGAGGAGAGAAAACACAGCTTTGATTGAGAGGCTTTGTGAAAACCCTAATGTGTCATAGTTTGTGCCTGTGTCTGGTCCTGTCCACTATCTGAATTGTACCTAGTTCTGGGGGCAATTTTCTAGCCCACCATCTCGGGATATCAGGTTCGACAAGCCAGGTTAAGCAGAAAATGATGCATACCTCTGTAGTGACGCACATTTCTACTTTAAACAAAGTCAACATATTACAATAATGTTAAATGCTTTCTCATTCCTTCCTGGCCTCCTATCTGCATAATATCTAAATGAATTTCTGACAATTTCTCAGCAAGAAACCCTGGATGACAAACTGTTTCAAAACAGACAAAAATCGAACAGAACGCAAAAATAATTTCTGATTTGTTGAGTCACTTTGGAGAAACATTCAAATAAAAGTATGCAATTAAATTGCAGTAAACCCCATTATGTTTAATTGTAGTCCAAATATATTTGGACGGATTTATATATTAGCTTCAATACAAGTTCAAGATGTTTTCTTAGGCTACTACAGAATAAAAACGTAAAATCCGTACTACCCAGATGAATACTTGAAAATTACATTTCAAAACATGCTTGTCGCTACTTTATGATAATCTTTAAAATAAAGTTACTTGTAGAGACAAATTCAGAGAAATGATTGATTTAGCATCTACAATCATCATTTATTTTTATAATTTAAACAATAAATCTGCTATGTAAAAACATTATGTCCCTCAAAATGAGTATAGCTTTTTTTTATTTTTTATCATTTTCTAATAAATAATGTCCCAAATTCCCACCTTGTCAGTTGAAAACACTATACAGTATATATACAGATATATTAAGCGTACAGTAAATTAAGTAAGAGTAATTATGTTGCTTTTTCATCCTACTTTTGAACTGTTCTGCTTAACCTTACTATGCTTTCAGACAGTGAGGTGAGGTACGGCTGTACTTAAGATTTAGATTACTGTGTATAAAGTCTATAATCAAAGGGTATGTGAAATCAGGGCTGACCGTAAACAGGTTAGACCGGCGTTTCGACTGCTTGCGGACCGGCGTCGGCGTGTTGGCCGTCTGGGGCACGTCGATGCGCAGTTCTTTCTGGCTTGTGCTGGGTGTTGAAGGTACAGAGGAGGAATAATCGCTCAGACTGCCTCCTCCATTACTCGTCTGTCATACACAGCAGAGAGACAAAGACACACCTTATGACCTACTGACAATAACCTTCAAGCAGTGAGGTCCATTAACCAGAAGGAGAGACAAGAGCATATAATAGTCAGACAACCTTCATATAAACAAAGCTCCTAGTGATCAACAACAGCCATTTCCACTAATATTAATAACATTTTGTGCAGTTTGTAGCCTAAATGTAGCCAATTAGACAATAAACTTTTGCTGTCTGACAAGTCAAACTGACACCCCAAATCACCATGGTTTCCCCCAAATTTCAGGAGACTACCACAGAAAGTTAGTTGACTCAGAATGCAGACCTGTTCTGCAGCACATGCAATTCCACAGCTCCGCATGCAGATGTTGTAGGTATGCACTGTGTAAGGTCCATCTGATCAATGACTGTTTGCTTTAAAGGTCGAGGTTCAAAGAACAATAATATGAAAAATAGGAATCTGTCTCGCATCTCGCATCTAATTCACGTCTAATTTACGAACGACAAAAAAAACTAGTTCAAATCAATCCTCGTGGCCCCTGTTGACAGAAATGAGAACAACGGTTTCGAAAAGCCCAAAATATTAGGTGTTTCGAATTTTATAAAAGACACAACAATAAGCTTTACTGCATTGTACAATACGGTACTGTATTAATGTTTCCACGTTGTGTTTCAATTAATAAGCTTTTTTAAAATAAAACACTATGTGAAAAGTATCTAAACTATTACATGACCATGGTACTATCGAGTCATTGTCCGTTTTGGGCAACGCCCTGTTTCCTAGAACGTAATGCAACTGTTAAACAGCGCATACCTGTAGACAAATTATTAGTACCAATTTAATATTTGTGTTATTATTATCAGTGTTTCTTTGTAATATAGCCAAAAATCGTTTTTTTTTTTTTTTTACACGGCTTACATAAATTAGCAGATATTTCATTATGGGATATTTCATTTTGAATATCCCCTTATGTTTGTGAGCAGTATATATCTTAAAAGTAGCCGTGAAGAGGAATTATTATAAGGAAGTTAGCTTATTTCGGTGTTGCACTAAATTAAGATCACGGCTTCTCTAGGATTTCCAATAAAAACCTTTTTTTTTTTTTTTTTTTTTACTTATATGGAAGTGTGTCACTTAACCTAATAAGACTGTCACAGGCTTTTATCGTTCATTAGCAACAGTGCTAAAAACTAAAGAAGAAACCATCAGATGCCATACACTTTTTGGTCAAACAATTATTGCGATTATGTGCACATTTTAGTTTAAAAAAAAAGCCTACATCTTTTATGGTTAGGCCAGACTTTGTTTAATTGCTTGTTTCTCAGATCCGCCAATGATCATATTGGAAGAATACAAAAAAAAATGGTTGGTTTTTTTTTTGTGTTATTTCGCAGATCCACCACAGTACCAAAGGTTTTTTTAATCTTTTTCCGCCCTCCGGTATAGAGCCCATGGTTTTGTTCTGTTCATTAAATTTTTTTACAGATTCACTTTAATTTAATTGTAGGTTAAATACATTTTATTTTAAAATTAAAATGTATTGTATTTCTTCCTCCTTCCTTGTATTGATTTCACATAGTCCTCGAGAAAATGAAACGTGCTGAATTTTTTTCTTCCCTCCTCAGTACATTCTTAAGTAGGGACATCCGAGGAGCAAGCAATTTAAAAAGTCTGGCCTTAGCTATAAATTGCCAGAGTGGATCACGATGTGAAAATGTGTGTTTTAGAAACTCACCTGAGCGATGTGTACAGCTGTAACAGGTGCCGAGCAAACAGAGGAGTGGCTGGGTGAATTTGGGAGGGACTTACAGGGACCGATGGAGAGCTGCTGCTTCTTCCGGGTCGCAACAATTTTCTGAGCCACTAAACACAACACACACACAGGGTACCTATAAGAGCCGGCCATCACCAAGATCTATCGCGCGATTAAGAAGCGAGAAGGGTCTAAAGAAGCGCCAAGGTACCAAGACAGGCAGTGATTAAGGGCACAAGGAATGATTCTCCCATTGACATTTTCCTCTACCCCTGGATGAACCAGTCTACTCCATTACAGCTCATAAGGAGCTGTCAAGCAGCGCTGACCTGCGGCCCTCATTCCACCATCACTCTCAGCTCGCATCCTGAGCATCCCCATTATTTAACTATTATAACCCCATGTTCATTACTCAAGGACTCCCAGAGAGTGCTATCGGCTCACGCAAAAGGGTGATGTCAATCAATAGGTCCCTTCTGGCCCTTATCGATCACCGGGGCAATCGGCCACAGCTCTGCAGAGTTCAAGCTTACCGTCACTGTCCTTCTACCAGCGAGAGATCTTAGGGTTCACCTAAAAACTTCGGCTTTGAATTCAGGGATATTATTGAAACTGGTTTTAATTTAGCATATACAATGTTCCCTCGTTTATTGCGGGGGTTACGTTCCAGGACCACCTGCGATAAACGAAACGGGACGCTATATTTATTAGTAAGTATAATTTATTTAAAGTATTTATACACTATTTTAGCCGCAGAACTTTTTGGTTTGGGTAACATCGTAGGGCTTGAATGAATTCAGTCTATAATAAAACTTTCACAAACAGCAAACACAAAACCGCAGATAAAAACGCCAAGTAGCAACTCAGGCAGGCGATGCTCTAGTCTTACTTGTTTTTGGTGAGTATTCATCCACTGAGTAAATGGCCTATTTACTGTAAATCGTAATATTTTATTATTTATAACAT